>CM057810.1:32056277-32233777 GCA_030067965.1 Latrodectus elegans | reverse complement strand
ACAAAATTTTTAAGACTTGTACTAACAGAACACATCCTTGAGTGCCTGGCAAGCAAGATTTATACGATGATACTTTAATAGTGCTAGAAGTTTTGTGGGTGTTTAACTTTGTGGACATGGTCTAGCTCTGCTGTTCAAAGGGGACATATGACAACAAAAGGTACTCATCCAAAAGTATAACCTTGTGTGTTTAGTCCCCAACATCCTTGGTACTCAATTTATTAAATCACTGAAAGAATAAATGGCTGAGTCATTCTTGACCGGACCAAGAATCGAAGCACCATTGATTGTACTTCGGGAACGCGACCAATAAGCCACAGAAATTACTTCCTTAACTCATCTTACAATTTTATTATAGTTTAATTATAATACATATTTATTTTACAATATTAAAATATGCATCTACGTATACCATGTTCATTTGCTCTGAAGTACTGTGTGAGTGTTTGCATTTTAAAATAATTTTCTATTTCACTGTTCTCAAAGATGTATTCGTATATATTTATTAATTTAGATAATATTTATTACTTATTGAATTCAGGATAAAAGGAGTACGTTAAACTGTAAAACGAAATTGATAGGAAGGAAAATATTTTTTAATACAGTTCCCTTTATGATGAAGAAAATTTGAACGCCAATAAATTTAATCATGTTTATTTTAATTTCCAATTCTTTGTATTTCATAACTGTTGAAAGTTTTAGTAATGTCTTATTAATATGAAATACTCACTGAATTAAATTTTTCATGATATTTTCATGCTGTATAAAATATAAATTTAATAAGTGCATGACTGCAAATGTAGGAATATTTTTTGAACTAATCGATGCATTTTGAGAATATATAAAGTATCATAATCTGTTATATTAGGTTGATAGTTCTAAGAAGTAGTTTTGCAAAATGATTTATCAATAATATTGTAAATGCTAAATGCTAATTTAATAACTATGGAATAATTTTGATAATAGTTTAATAAATTAATAATTTAATAAACCAAATATGTTTAGTGATAAACATAATATTTTAACTTTAAAGGTAAATCAAAAACATTGCAAGTAAATCGGTTTTTGAGATTTTCATATCCACACAAAATATATTTACCTTTGTGATAACTAAAACGTCTTGAAAATTTCCATATCTTGAAAGTTATTTAATGGTGGGAGCTTTGTTTTAAAGTTTCTGCACTAATCACTGAATATAAATTAAAACGAAAAAGTACCGAAAATATATTGATAGTGCAAATGATGTTTCTTTCCATCAAAAATAGCATTTTTGTTTTATTCGGGATTATTTATTTATTAAATTCAAGATACGTAATAAATTGCTTAAAATTTACCATAGTAAAAATGTGTATAATCAATAAATATAGTCATCAGAATAGATTGAAAAGCACCTTATTGTTAATTTTATTTGAGTGTCACCGAATACTTAAAACAATCTTCTTGAGCTTCACATCAGCAAATGAAGCTTGACAGAAATCATAATCAAAATATCAAAAACAAAAATAATGAAGTAAAACTTCCCTCCGTCTGACAGCATTATATTTATTTCAATTTTTTGCTGTCTCAACTTTTCCATTATTCATAGCTGTCAGTTTCTTCTAGTAACCGCTAGGAAAGACGTACACCTTTTTCGGAATGACTTCATATCTTTTCATTCTTAAACTTTGAATATATTATTCGAGCGAAAATGCACCTTACAAACTTGACGAATAGATTTCTCATTTCCTATTTCTCGTGCCTGCGGTGACAATTTTAATTTGCATTTCCATTCCTGTTTGAGATGAAGGCGTTAAATGGTGTTCTTATCAAGGTAATAAACTAGTTATATATTTTACTGAACTATAAAATTTAATTCCATAATGTAGGCACACATTTTGTGTTTGCTAAATAAAAATAATTTTATATAAACAGTTTGATATAAAAATATCTAGTATGTTTATTATAATGTTCAATTGATATGCTTTGAAATATCAAACATTTTAAAATTTCACATAAAATTTTTAATATTTTCTGAGTTTAGTTTTAAGTACCATAATCTTTAATTTAATTTTTTATTTCTCAAATATTTTATATGATTCAAGCACAAATAAAATGATCTGAAATTCTCACCAAGAGTATAATATAATAGTGGAATGCATAAATTTGTCACAAGGGCAACGTGCATTATGTGGGTCTCTACATAATACACCCTGGTTATAAATATAGTTAATTATCCTATTCAGTTTATATTACATCATTAAACTGGTTAATTGTTTAACCATATTACATATAATACATTTATTACAATTACACACAAATATTTTTGACGAAAATGTTGTGTAATTAAACTATTTTTGCAAAGTACTACAATGAATGTAAATTAAAGCATCATACTGAAATAATTACATCTCTTAATAACTACATTTAGAAAATAACTGTAAATTATTTTCCAAATTCTCTTGGAGTGACTATTTTTTATTCTTCTTTCCTTTGTTATGTCCTTATATTTGAATCTGTTAAATTAAAATTATAATGTGCACTCCCACTCATTTTTTGAAGTCAAATTTTCTCATATTTAAGATAGATACCCTTTAAGTAAAATAATATAAAATAAAACAGTATCTTAATATAGCTTGTTGATTTGAAGGATAATTAAATTTCAGTAAATAAAAAATCTCTTTCAAAATCATTTCCCAAATTGATAATAAATTTCCCCATTGGTTACTCATTAATAAAAGTAGAATGGATTAAACTGTCGCAATATTTACTGAATGATTTATTTTCATTAAACTGCTTTAATCCGAATTTTATGCATAATAACTTTCAAATTTGCTTGTTATTTTAACAACTGAAAATATTTCTCACCAAACTATGATATTCTTTTCTTAATTACCTGAAGTAGAGCGCTAAGTATTTAAAGTTAATTAGTTTATTAATTGTAGAAACTCATTAGAGTTAAATAATTACACAATATTTCAAAGCTATAGTACAAAGCAGAGATATGTCGCAGCTATAAACACAGCTGAACGTCAGAAACTGGGATAATTAACTCTTGATTCATAATTAGAGCGCCTGCACTGTCAAGAGCGAAGACAGTTTAACGAGGAAGGAGTGGAGAGTGAAAGCATTACAAGAGATAATGAAACCTTCTATTTCAAGACTTCTTAGTAATACAAACTTTATGCTATATTGTAAGTTCAGTACACCATTTCGGAATTTCAATACAGCATTCATTTCTAAGCAACTGTTCAGTTTTGATTATGATGTACTTTTGTAGATTAATTTATTCGTAGTTGAAATAATTGTTTGATACAAGGTGACTAAATGAGAGAGAAATTTAGAAAAGTGAAAACATTATCAAATGGAAAAATGAACATCAAACAGACTAATTTACAAAATTTGAGAACATATTTATAAAGTTTTAATGCAAAGATGAGAAAAAAATAAAAACAGAATAATACAGGAATGTAGTTTTAGTACAATATTTATATTTTTTAAATTATTGGCATGAAGAAAAATTCTGAACAGAAATTTTCTTTGAAATGTCAAGAAGAAGTATCTCTTTTCAAATGTTAATGTGAGGAAAAAACGAATACAAAATCATCATTTGTTCTTAAGGATGTCTTAAGCTAATATTTTTATTTCAATATGGTTCAATGAAATATTCTGTATGAGAAAGGAAATTTCGTTGATGACAATTGAACTTTAGAAAGTTTACAAATATTTTGCCAAATATTCACTCATACACAATGATGAAATAAAATTTGTCTAAACAATTAAAATATTCAATAAAAATATATGCAGCCTTTGTAGATGTTTATTAAAATTATATTAGTAGTATATATATAAGTAATATATATATATATATATATATATATATATATATATATATATATATATATATATATATATATATATATATATATATATATATATATATATATATATATATATATATATAAAATCTTTTTAATTTTGTATTTTATTTACATTGATATATGTTATAAGTACTTTTAAATTAAAAAAAAATTTTTTTCGAAATTAATGTAGTATAACATGTATTAGACATATAAAAGTTAAGAATTAGCCTAAAATACACTACTGGCCATTAAAATTGCTACACTAGGATGAAATGCAGATAACAAATGATATTCATTGGACAAATATATTATACTAGAAATAACAAGTGATTAAATTTTCAAAATATTGGCTGGATTGATCCTGAGAAATCAGTACCCAAAACAACCACCTCTGGCAGTAATAACAGCAGCTATACGCCTGGGAATTGAGTCAAAGAGAGATTGGATTGCATGTAGAGGTACAGATGCCCATGCAGCTTCAACACGATGCCACAGTTTATAAACCGTAGTGACTGGCTTTTGGTGACGAGCCAGTCGTTTGGCAACCATTGACCAGACGTTTTCTATTGGTGAAAGATATGGAGAACGTGCTGGCCAGGGCAATAGCCGAACATATTGCGTATCAAGGAAGGTCCGTACAATACCCGTAACATGCAATCGGGCATTATCCTGCTGAAACGTAGGGTTTCGCAGGGCTCGAATAAAGGGTAGAGCCACGGATCGTAACACACCAGAAGTGTAACGTGCAATGTTCAAAGCACAGTCAATGCGAACAAGAGGTGACCGAGACGTGTATCCAATGGCACCACATACCATCACACCAGGTGATGGACCAGTATGACGATGACGAATGCACGCTGCCAGTGTGCGTTCACCACGATGCCGCCAAACATGGATGCGACCATCATGATGCTGTACACAGAACCTGGATTCATCTGAAAAGATGACGTCTCGCCATTCGTGCGCCTAGGTTCGTCGCTGATCACACCATTGAAGACGCTCTTGTCTATGACGCAGCGTCAAGGGAAGCCGCAGCCATGGTCTCCGAGCTGAGAGTTCATGCTGCTGAAAACGTCGCCGAACTCTTCGCGCAGACACTTGTTGTCTTCCAAACGACCCCGTTTCTTGACTCACGGTTCGTGACGTGGTTGCATGATTCATTACGGCCATGCGTATAATATGCCTGTCTTCTCGGCTGCTAGTGATAGGTGGCCGTTGAGATCCCGCATGGCGTTCCGTATTACTGTCCTGAACCCATCGATTCCATATTCTGCTTACAGTCATTGGATCTCTACCGACGCGAGCAGCAATACTGCGATAAGATAAACCGCAATCCCGTACGCTACAATTCGACCTTTATCAAAGTCAGAAACGTGTTGGTACGCATATGTCCTTCTTACACAAGGCATCACAACAACTTTTCACAAGGCAACAATGTTCAAATACAATTTTTGTATGAGGAACCGGCTGAACAATCTCCTCATTTAAAAGTAATGTAGGTGTCGCTACTGGCGCCTGCTTTGTCTGAATGCGCTGAAAATCTAATCATTTGCATATCACAGCACCTTCTTCCTTTCGTATAAATTTCACGTCTGTAGCATGTCGCCTTCTTGGTGTAGCAATTTTAATGGCCAGTAGTGTATATATTTCAACGAAATCTCTCTTCATTCAAAAATAAATATAGTTAAGTAATATTAATAAATTTTTTTATCAGAAACATTGTAAAAAATTCTTAAATTAAATAAAATGTGTTGTAGTTTACCAAATAATTTCTATATCTATATTTTTAGTAAAGAATTAAAATTGACTTTATATATTTGAGAAACTAAACTCATATTCATTATTAAAGTATTTGCTTCTTTATTCCTAATTCATAAAATTAAAAAATTGAAAATACTTCATAAATATCGGAATTTCACTTAAAATGATTAGATTTTGTATATATAGAACCATATTGTAAAAATTTACTTGTACAATAGCTTTAAATTACATAATTTTAAATTTCAGTATCTCAATCCAATAATTTGCTTTAATGTCATTGAATGCTACATTTTTTTTAAATGTATTAATTCGTATTACATTATGCTATAATTTTATGTTGTCAAAATAATTTGATATGCTGAAAAAAGAAATTCCACTCAGGACACAATCCGTTATTTAAATTTTTATTTTACATTTATTCTGTAATTTAAAAACTGGGTCAAGAAGAAATTTAAAAAGCCTTTGATGTTTTGAAGAACAAACAAATTTTTAAAAACAAGAGTCATTCAGTAAAATTATACTAAAAATGATATTATAGCTGCAAAATTTCTGCAATTTTTAATTTTCTATTAAAATAAACAAGCCTTGATTGATGGATTCTGTTAAGATACCTCATTTATCATATGATTTGTCACCATATAAACAGAAGGATTATAGGGTTCTTGAAATTAGTTGTTGTTGTTTTAAAAAATGTTCAACGTTTATTAATCACACGGGGTAGTAAAACTTATGTTAAAGCTATAATCTGCTTTTGAAATTTTAATTAAAATTAAGTATATTAAAAGAAATACGGATTTACAACAGAAATCCTTGATATAAATATTAGTTTTTCTCTACAGGCATTAAATTAGGTTATATTTATAATATTTTTTACATTATTTTTCTAATGTTTCAGTTACCAATATTAAAATAATTATATTATTTTTTTACCGTAGTTACAAAAACTATTGCCCAAATAGTATGACACTTCTACTCATCTACTTTTGAATAAGGAAGATTAATGCATAGAATATCACACATTTAGAAACGTGAAGTTAATCCCTCAATTTCCTTCTAAACATTATATTAATCCTTTCAATGGAAATTTTAAAATTAGAAATATTATTTTTAATATTAAAATTTCTAAATATTAGTTAGAATGAAAATTATTCATGTTTTCTTTAGTTAAATTAGTTATTGTTAAATTAATGTTTTGATTAATAGAATATGTTACATAAAAATTTCAAAAATGTAAAATTTTGGAATATTGATTAATTTGCGGAATTTTACTGAAATTTAAATGTTATCTTTTGAATTATCTTTATTCTTACATCTTTTCATTAATGCAGCGTTTCTGAACCTTTCAATATTCATGGCCCAATTTTCAATCATAATTTTGATCATGTCCCTCCATATACAATGAAATGTATACATTAATAATATAGTTTGAGTTATTTCGCATTAAATCAAAGCTGCAGCCTTAATTTTAAAAATTACAAATTAACAAGAATACCGAATTTTTATTTTGGGAACGCAGACTCAATATTAAGAAATTCATGTTTCTTTCGCCACCGGAATCTTACTTTGTCAATACTGAGAATGAATTAGTTAATTCCATTTGAATAAGTTAACTATTAAATATTATGTAAAAATATATTTTGATTTGCATGTATATGTGCTTTCCTTTCAGTCAGTAAATGATTTCTTTTTCAAATAATATATTCTCTTGGATATTCTAGCGCCATTATTTATTGTTGTATTAACAAACCGTCATTTATCGAAGCGCAGGTTGAAAATCACTAATATATTGAACTAATATCAGTATTCAATAAATGAAATAAATTAAATATTTTTATCTTTAGTTTTAGAAATTTCTTAACATTTAAATTATTAGTTTTGGTTCAAGAGAAATATTGAATATTATACTATTAGCAACTATACTATAAATGTTTCATGGTTAGAGTTAAACTTAAATCTTACATTTAAAAATTAGTACAATATATAAATTATTTTGTAAAATACTTCCCATTAAAATATTTAATGGTTATTCTCATTGTTAAAATTTTTGCGTATAATGTAATTTCTTTTAACTTTTGAGAAAATATTCATAGTTACGATGACTTATCTATGCATGGCATCTTTATCTTTTTTAAAATACAGTTTTCTTAAGACTTCTTGCAGAATCAGAAAATGAATAATTGGAATTTAATACCTATAGTTTGTGACTCAATTAAATGATTAATTAAATTTAATGAGAAGTTACTAGGAATTTGAGTAATTTATTAAAATACTTGGAATTTTCATAGTATTACAAAAATAGTGTTTATTAATATATAGTACCGTTTATTAATATATAAAGAAATATTTAATTTTTTTCTAGATAATTGTTTTGAATTTAAAATACAAATAAAAATTAATAATAAAGAAAGTGATGCAATTGTTCTATTGCAAGAAATTAATAATTTGATTCAGAATATTTTTATGAATCATGTCTTAAGAAATATTTCTTTGAATTTCTATAAGAACATACAATATATTTTCTATTTTTCTCACAAAATGAGCTTTTGACTAAGCAAACACATTTATTTTGATAATTATATGAATTGCGGAAATGTATGTTCGAATCGAAAATCATTTGTTTTAAATTATTAGCATCTCACATTAGTATGCATGGATATATATAAAAAAAACACTTAAGTTTTCATTTCTAGAAACAGATTTCACTTAAGAAAACTCTTATCTTCTATAGAATTAGATTGGTAAATAATCATCGGTAATAAGATTGCTAGGCATATACTTCAAATATTCTGCTGAGAAAATTTATGCCATTTAAGGAAAATGCATGAGTATTTCCTCAAGAATTTCAGCAAATTAGCTTATATGTAAAAAATAATCAAAAATATAAAATAGTTATACGATGGTTAGCATTATGTATTGTTGTTGTTATTATTTACGACATTTGTACAAACCAAGCTTGATGGCCGATGGTTATACAAAATTATCTCAGAAAGAGTCGTCTTTCGTTTAGCCAAAGCACCACGAAGGTGAAATACGTCTTTGATCTAAGGCTTCTCCGATAGATGGCACCACCAGAGGATCTGTTCTCTCACTTTTGTCTTAGATCTAAATGTGGAGGACATTTTACCCAGACCATTGCACGCATGGTAACTGATCCACGTCAGACCAAAGGAACTTACAGGCATCACGTATAAAAACTTTAACGGATTCATTTATGAAATTGTTACACCAGCAAAATTAATTTAAATATTCAATTAGCCTTGTCATTGATATTTATCAAGATTTCCTAATACTAGATTTTACTGTGACTTAGTTACAAAAAAGGAGCCCTCATATGATATAGTAAATGGGTTTTCAAAAGGTACCGTGTTATGGGAAATTATGGATTTCAACCTCGTAGCCAATTAAAAGAGAAGTGTTATATTCCAAAACTTATTTAAGACGTGCATATCTTTAATTATATGCAGTCAACTTAACTGTAGGAGTCTGCATATTATGAAATAAAAGACCACGAAAAATATTTTCATATAAAGTAAATTTAGTTTGGTAGATTTTTTTTCTCATTATTTAATGTAACAAAACATCAACATTTTGCTTTATTAAATAATTTTTGCAAAAATATGATACAATTCTTCGGTTTTAGTTGCACATAAGAGCATTTCAAAGTAACTATAAACTTTATATTCATCACTAGAGTAAATCAGACTATGAAGATTCCTGACTTTTGAAATACTTTAAATTTTTATTTTGGTTAATATCCATTTACATTTAAATTCTTTGACCCAATCACAATTATTATATATATGGAGACATTATCAATTATTCTAAACACTGTGCTGTGCACTTCAATGTGCATCATGATTCAGATAAAAAAAATAAAATTATATGTCTGAAAATATTAAAGGGGCTATCCCAAAATACCAATCCATTTAATTGAGTACAAAATAATTTTACATACGTTATTTCATATATTTAAGGATTACAAGCAGCATAGTTAAGGATCCACTTGGTGTTCGTAATTTACACTAATTAATAAAAGTAATAAAATAAGTTATACCAAAAACGCCTATTGGCTGGTAAAATAATTTATATAAAAAATCATCGGCTTATGAAGGAAAGTTCAATTACTATGCTGGACTATTTTGAGGATTTCGAAAATTTATCTAGCTAAATTCATCGGGAATGTTTGGACGACTCAGGTCCATATATAGAATATATCATGCTGTCAGACAGGAAAAGATGCTTTGCCTAAAATACATTTAGGTTTGTTTAGACAAACCTAAACGTATTTTAGAGTATTGCGATTACGCAAAATGTGAAGATTTTCACGTTAAAAAGTTGCATAGCTCCCGAAGATTAATTCTGTTTCTTTTTTCCAGGAGTTGATACGAATAACTTATATTAAAATTTTTAACATAGTCACTTCATGGATCATTCCTAAATTTCATTAAACATCGAGACAATACTTGTACAGTGAAAGATATATGAAATGTTGTAATTACTACATCGAATTATGTTACACAATCTACTTTAAAATTACATTTTTCTTAATGTGCTCTTTCTTTAATATTGATGCTTGTCAAAGTATTTCACTTGCATTCAATAGACATCAGCATTTCCAGTTATTATAATTCATAAATATGTTCAATGTCTGCTGAAAAAACACATTAATTGTTTAGGTATTTTTCAGGGAAAGCCTTTAAGCATTTAAAAACAAAATTAGTAATATTTATGTATTTCATATTTTGCTCATATTGCTATAACTCCCATCTTGAATTTAAGAAAATATCCTCAAAGTACTACTCGTACTAAAAATAACTCATAAATTTCTAACTAAAATTAATTCATCTTTTGCATCACTAATTTTAGACATTAATTTGCTTTTCACTGATATTAAATTTCTTTTCTCGCAAGAAAGCATATAGGATTAAATTTAGTTACTAAATATGAGGTAAAAATTTAGTATTGTGTTAGTGAATGATAGTTCACCTTCCATTTTCTGTTTTCTTTTTAGTTAATAATTAAATTTATAACGTATTTGGTAAATTAGGCATTCAACAAGTTTATAATAATTTTTAAAAAAGAGGATGTTCATCAAAATTTTCGAAAAGTCTTAAGAATTTGAAAACTTTTTTTTTTTAATTCATAACCATTAGTAGATGTATTTCTATTAAAAGCTAAACCTTAACTAAAATATTTCTTCCAAGTGACAAATTTTTAAAAAAAAGTTTCCAAAATTGAGAATTTGTTGAAAATTATAAGCACACACAAAAAACAATGATTAAATGCTTTACTAAAATTAAAATTATTCATAAATGATAAATATTTAAAATGTAAATAATCATATTTTCCGGATAACTTTTTTCTCTAAACTGCTTTCTAAAATTAACATTTAAAAAACATGTTACATCAAACAAGTATGATGAATTCAACATATCAAACGAACAAAAGAGGAATGTAAATATTACTTTCATTGCGCAAATATCATTTATTGAAAGAACGCTCTTATCATTTTAATCTAAATGTCTAGTGCTTTTGTATTGCTTAATCAAAGGTGTATTCCATAAGATATTTTTTGTTTTCTCTTAAAAGTTAAATGTTTAAAATCTCCTTTTTTGTTTATATTTTATAATAATGAGTCAAAGAATTAATATTTCTTTATTTTAATTTACGTTTTTGAATTGAAAATTTGTTTAGACTGATAATGAGAAAGGATCTTTTTTTCTAAGAATGAAAATAAAAGCTCGAGAAATATACTTTCATCAATACAATTACAAAAATGTGAGAATAAATCGAAACTTATATTTAAAACCAAAGAATAAAAATATCTGGTCTAAAAAAAATTTCATAAAGGAACAATAGGAAAATAATTATGATGCATTGATAATAAAATGTTGTCATTTAGTTTAAATATTTAGTTAAGTTTTATATATTTAACAGTTTTTATTTATTATATGTTTAAAAATGTGACTGTTATAAAATAAAGTATGCATTTATATTAAAACTATCATATCATATTAAATGTTTCAGTAATTTTTAATCACAAATTTTTTAATATTATTAAATGGTATCTTAAATGTATTTAACTATTTTGATTTAATGAAAATTTATATATAAAATTGAAAATCTGTTTATTTATAAATTTTCAATATTAAATAGTATTATTATTTTGTGATCAATTCGGCAGAAAATAAGTTCTAATTTTAAATTTTTGAAAAAAGAATTTAAATTCTTTGGTTAACTTGGGAAGTAATTTTAAGTATGAAATTAATATATATTTATATATTAATGTAACCAGTTTACATACAAAACTATTTGAATTCATTTAGGCACACATACACGAATATCTCTTAATAATTTGTGTAACGATCAACAAAAATAAATAATAAGTACACAGAAAGCTAACATGCTATTGTTTCATATTAATAATTTCAGTGCCAAAAGTTTTGTTTGTTGTGGCTTAAGTAGAAACTTAAAAAAATCAGTATTGATAACAACTTTTTTAAGTCAGTATTTTCATGTTATAAATTAGTAAAATAATATTAGAATTAACTCAAACTTTTTCTAGATATTGAACTTCCTAGAATGTCTGCACGGTTCCTCATATCCTGATGTTGTGTAATAATTAATAATGAATTTTATCTATGCAAATCTCTTAAATGTATCGCTTTAATTTTCACTTTTTACAAGTAAATTAAAAAATGAAACACTTTGAATTATAATAAGACTGCTCATATGTGAGCCAAGATGTAAAGTCCCTATAACTGTTTTCATGACAGAGGGACTGAGGTGAAAAGAATATGATCTACAGGTGGTCAGCCTAGCACGAAACCCACAGTATTTAATTCCCAAGCATGTTTTTTGGTACTCAATTTTATCGACCCATTGAAAGGATGAAAGTGAATTATAATAAAAAATGAAAAATGCTGCTACATTTTTAATTGATTTTCTCATAATATGTGAAATAAAATTGTGACTTAAGAATTTTATAAAATTCTCTTAAATAATTTTATATATTTAAAGTGAATAGCCAATGATTGGTAATATTAACCTAGTTTTTAAGAAACTAGGTTAAAAAGTTTCTTTTCTTATTTATAATTTTTTTTATAAATAAATAAAGACACTTTTTAATGTCTAATTAAATCTATTTATTTATTTATTAAAAGAAACCTATTTATCATTGTCTCTACGCAAAAAAAGTAAATAGAAAGTTTAATTAAATAGAATTTTCAAAGTGTACTCTCAGAATATAGAAATTATATTACTAACATGATAATTAGTAAAATACCTGTTTAAAGTGATTGATAAAAAAGTGACCAGGAAAGAAGGTAAAGCCTGTTTCATTAGTCGTGGCACTTTTCAGCAATCAGTTAAAAATATTATGTATCTATGAGCAAATATTAAATATTTATGTGTAAAGCAAATATATTTAATGAACGATAAGTGAAATTTCAAAAAATACTTAATAAAATACGTAAATTATCACACTTCTAAAATACCCGAATACTCTTAAGCATTTAGAAATTGTCTCAATATTCCGTAGATTTTTAAATGTCTTGACTGATATAGTTTGGATTTAAATGTTTATATTCTGATATCATTTCCAAAAGATATGGGAGCTTTAATTACAGAAACAATCAATTTTTAACCTTACTAAAATACAGCAAGAATTTAATCAATATTTTTATTAATTGCGTGCATACCCTTACTGATTACAATATTTAATATTTTCATAAATTAGCGGTAAATTTTATAAAAATGATTTCTCCCATATTCAATAATATAATATTTTGTACTGTTAGTCTCAAATGTGATACACTCTAAGTTTTTTAACGTATATACTGGATGTTTCAAAATTACTTTTATAAATTAACAGGAGTGGTAGTATCCATCCAGAGGAACAATAATTACATAGAAATAGAAGGTTCCATCCCACTCTGGGAGATAAAAAAGATGAATTAGAGTTCCAGACTGCAGTGATTACACTGCAGTCTGGAACTCTAATTCATCTTTTGAAAGTGAATTGATGCTACCAAAAATTGAATATTCAGGTTTTTTATTGAATGAAAAACTCATAGCAAGTGATCAAAATATGCGACGTGTGTCCCTGCACTGTTGTCATCAGCGAAGAAAGGTTGATAAATTCTCGTGAATATGAAGAAATCCATTGATCGTGTTACTGTGAGGAGACCAAGTCATAGGTCCACCTCGCCTAATATGCAGGATATGTAGAATCTAAGAAGTTACAATTAGTGATGGAAGAAGTGTGCTAGGGTTCTCTTATGCATAAAACACATGAATTGTCAATTCAAAAAAGCACTTTAACATTTCTGCCAATTGGAATAGAAAACTTATATGTAAATATACTTAAACTAATAAATTCTTTTGCTACAATTTAGCTTTTCTCTTACAAATGTGAACCATTTTAAGAGTATACGCAAATATCCATATGAAAAAATGTAAAATTAATGCAAATTCATATTTTTAAATGCTGAATCTAAGCTGACTCTATATTAAATTCAGATTCTGTGTTGCCTTTCAAAATTGATTGAGAGAAATTTCTTATTAAAAAAAACTTGAAAATAATATAAAAATATCCATTGTCGTTTAAACTGAAGGCTTTTCTTGCATAAGTAATTATAAAAAATAACACTATTACTCTAAGCATGCGACTCACTTTTACGTGTTGTTCGAAGTTGGATAAGATTCAAAGTATTTTTATAGTGACATTAATTTATTAGAATTAGCAAGCAAAGCAATGAAAACATTGTCCAATTTAGCTTTTTTCCCAACATAAAACAATGTATTCGTATTATATATTTTCATCTTGGGATTTCAAAACTATTATGAGTGAAGCTAATTTCAAAATAAACAAAGTTTTATCTTCCACATAATTTCAGAAATTTTTTTGCCATATTTTCTGTTAAAATCTTCCTTTTTCATATCCTGAAATATTAGAAAAATATATTTTTACTTTTAATACTTTACAGTATTTATTATTAAAACCAATTACAGAAAAAATGCGTAAACATTTATAACCCTTCATAAATACATTGATTCGTGACATTAAGTTTCTATAACTACTTCTGAAATATAGCAAAAAATAAAATGCGCCAGAGAGTAGCATAAAAAGAAAAAGATTTGAACTTAAACATCTCTTACTTGTTCTGAAGTATGGTAATACTTTAGAAAACATATTAAAAATAAATATTTGTGAAAATAGAATATTTCTTACAAATTTCAGACAATGTAAATAACATAAACATTGATAAGTTCTAATTGCTGTGTGTATTTTAATAAGCGTAATATTTTGGCTTATGCTATATTTAATTTTTATTTTTATACTACATCATAGGAAACAGATTTTTCTCTTATGAAAATATGTAATTTTTATCTTTGGTGTGATTTTCCTCTCTAACAGCAAAGTGTTTTCAATCATATACTAAGCAATTTTTATAATTTCATTTCGATAAATATAATGAGCTTTAAAAATTCAATATAAGAATATTAAATCACCAAACATTCTCAAAAGGTTTGCTTTGGCAACTAACTTCATGTTAAATTTACAGCAGTGAAATCAACAGAGCATGAATTCCATTTTAGATTTTGTGATTTAAGTTAATTTATTCCAAAACATTTTTTTAATAATTCTAGAAAGGATTTAACATTTGAGATCTAATCAGAAATTTTAGATGCCGATCTCGTCTAGGTATGCTAAATATTTCAAATTTACATTAAAAAAGAATAGATATTAATGTATAATAGTTAATGAGTTATTGGATATTTCTAAGAGAAGTATAAATTAAAATTATATTCTGGAGGTGACAAAAAATAAGCTTTCTTGCATCCTGCTTTTACTTTTTCTTCTTAGCATTACATAAAGTTCAAATACAAGTTTTTATTTAAAAAAATGTTTCAGATTTCAGTTGTTCTAATATAAATATTCTCTTTTATATATAAAATATATACAAATATATTTTTCATTCCTTTATTTATATATAAAAATATATAACAAAAAATGGAACATTCTAACTAAAAGAAATTTTTTCGTTATTAATTGCAGTTTCACATGTTATAAAATTAATTTTACATCAATATTAAATTGATAAAATTATATATAATTTATCTAAGACTATTATTTTGAATAATAGGACAGAATAATTGAGGTAGAAAATTCATTATGTGACCGTAAAATCTTTTCATTGCCCTTGAAAGAATTTTACTTTAACCGGCTAATTCACCCTTAAACACAATATAAGAGTATCATCCAAGCCATCAACTAAATTATTTTTCCGATGTGCATAGTGCAATCAATAAACTATCAGTGTTATCCAATAATTTTACTGTTAAATATCGATTCAGAAACAAAAAAAAGTCATTAACTAGAAACAAAATAATTCATTGTTAGAAAAACCTACTTTAAGAAAAAATTTAACATAATGGTTGCTCTTGGTCTCATCATTTAGAAATTTTGTAATATAAATTGTTGGACAATTAAATCGAGGATTTTTTCTTATTTTTAGAGAATGGTGTTAAATAACTCTAAACATTGAATATTATAAGATGAAAGTCTCTTTTATTTATAATAAAATTTGCGTTTTATAAGTTTGAAATTTTTTGAAATGAAGTTTCATTTAATGTGTATATTGATGTCTATCTTTTTTACATACAGCTGTATTGAAAAAGTCAGTTCAAGATACAAAACAGTTAAAGTGACACAGAAGGACAAATATATAATAAAAAGAACAAACATTTAAAGGCATAACCAAAACAAAATAACATAAGTAAAAATTAAAAAAAAAATTAACAAGGAAAACAACACTAAAGGTGCATTCTTTAAAAGGAACTCATACACAAGCTCTGGCATTCCAGTGCAATTGGATTATCTCTCATTCCGTTTTTTGAGAATCTGTATCTAATTTCGGACATAGAAGAAAATGTTTTATGATCATTTTCCCCAAATTACAAATTTAGCATTTAAAAGTATGCCTATTTTATTTAGAAACTGTGCCAACCAATTATGGCTTGTTTGCAGTCGAAAATTTGACACAGCCTCCGTACGAGAATTTTTACTAAACGTTTTCCAAGAGTCATGAATATTACCCCAGAGTTTGCCTGTTGATTTCACTGTCTGGTCAAATTCAAAAGTATCCATTATTATTTTAAGAATATACTTTGAAAGTGACTGTGGAAGAAGTGGCCGGAAGTCCCGTTGCTCAAGTGTTCCTTTCTCAGCCATTGAGCCTGCCATTTTGATCCCATCCAAAATCACATGTAAAGGGACCAATTGAAAAGCGATTTTTTTTATTGTGTTTATAAGAAAAATCAAGATTTGTCTTATCTCTGTAATAATATGATTATGCACATCATGGTTTATGGATACTGCCAGGTTATCAGCTTAGAAGCAACTGAAATAACTGCTTTTAGAAAACAATTAATCTTTGCCATGTTATCTTCTAAAACAATCAAGGTTGCAAAAATCTCTGCAAGAAAATTTGAAGTGAAGTATCTCAAAAAAGTACATTTTGAAAAAAGTTTACTGTGCATACTAACTCATCTCTAGCATGGTGGAGCCATTAATATAAACTCTAAACCAATGTAGTCAATTCTGGCTCAGATCTACATAATATGAAAAAGACTGAAAGGAAAAAACATAAATTTTCAGACAATTTACATTTCCTCAAAGATGATATTATAAATTTTTGTCTTCGATATTATTACCAAAGGAGATTTTTTTAAGTTATTATAAACATTATTAATTTATGAAGATGTGCAAAAAAGCTATGCACAAAAGCTATGCACAAAAGAGCCTAAAACAAATAAGCAAAATTCAAAGAAAATAGAATAAAAAATGTTAAAATCATATTAGAAAAAGTTAAAAATATATTTAAAGCAGTTAAATATGCTTTTATGAAGTATATTTTATTAAGTAATTGAATAAAAAATTAAGTTTTTATTAAGCTTTTATTAAGCAATTGAATAAAAAAACTTAAAATTTTATTTTTATAATATATTTTACGAAATATCGAAGAATTATATATTAAAAAGATACACAAATAAAATTATACGAAAGCATGCATACAAAATTATATATAAGTCAACAATGAATTTTGATTTGTCAAATCTAATGGCTCCGATTAAGGTTCTACAATTTATAAAATTTCATAATTAGTATTAAACTTACTATCCACGAGCGAAGACTTCATCTTGACGCCATCATTTATTTACAAAACATATTTCTTAAAAATTGATATTATGTTTATTGAATATCAAACTACTCAAATTGTGATTTTATTTCTTAATGATCAAAGAAAAACTTAATTAAAGTATGTTATCGAACACAAGGGACTTGATTTAAAACTTTACCTACCTAAAAAATTTAAATTTCAGTTTTCTCTCTATAAAATAATTGTATCTTGCCAATATACTTTGAATTAATATTTTTGATATTCTTGAAACGTTTGTACAATTAGAAAATTTGGACAGTTAGAAATATGTAAAAGCGTTACTTTTATTATAATGGTACTGTAGAAGTTCAGCTTTGGTTCGGTTTATTTGTCGCTCAATGGTCATATTTTGCCACGAGGGCTAATTAAACCGGGACCTACGGTTTAAAGTGGATGCCGAACCACTACAAATATCCATGCCCAAGGTGGGACTTGAACCTCGAACTGTTGAACCGAAGGCAAACTGCTAACCATTCAGAAGTTCAGAATATATATATATATATATATATATATATATATATATATATATATATATATATATATATATATATATATATATATATATATATATATATATATATATATATATATATATATATATATATATCTGTGTGTGTGTATATATATATATATATATGTCTAAACTATTATTGTAATAAATGTAATGAAAAACATGCATGATTTAAAACAATTAAAATACGTTATGCCCCTTTAGCAGCTTAGTATTTGTAAGAACTTATCATTAAGCAAAACATTTTTATCGATTATATCATCATGCATTAGAAAATTATTGGCTTTTTAAATTGCAGTATATTTTTTCAATGATACCATTATAAGCCTTCTTAAGTAGCTTATAGGTATAAAATAATTAAATGCGCTGAAGATATTTATTTTATTTTCACCTGAATTATAGCATCAAATTTTCTTCCCTATTGTCAGTATTGAATTAAGAATCAAAATCGAAAAAAATATTGTTGGGAACGTTATTATTACTCAAAACATAACGCGATACAAGTAAGACAGCATATTTGTTAAACTATTTCAGTTTTATTGATAAAAATAATTGGGTTTACGGAGTGCCAATTTCAAAATATTATGCTTACAGGGACAAATGTTATTTAAAAACATTTTATGTTGTTTAAATTAAAATACAATTTAAAAAGAACAAATACTGTAAAAGAAGAAAGAAATGAGAAAAAATTTCAGTTTTCCTATTTTAGACATGTTTAAAATTAATTCTTAAAATAATTCATATAATTTTCTTGCTAAAGGTAATAACAGTGTTTAGTTAATAAAACAAATATTTAAAAAAAATAAACAATGTGAATATTTACATTTATGTTTTTTTCTAGCAATTAGAAATCTATGCATTTATATCTCAATGATAGTGAAAGTTATTTGAAATTAAAATTGTACATATATGTAATTTAGATACTATATTGGTTTCAATGAATTTTTATTATTAAATAATGAATTAAAATTATCTTCAAATAATAGATTGATAAATTTCGTAATGCATTTTATGTGAAATGATTTCTTGATATTTTTTAATTATAGTTAAGTTCATAATGATACTGTTTTCAATAATTTAATTGCATATATTATATTATTTTATGTAAATGTCTAAGAAGATAATGAATATTCTTATATATTTGTATTTAAATATGCTTCCCTAAATATATGAATTACGGTCTCAAGATTTATATTTTCTGAAGTCTAAAAATATTCTGTTGCTATTGCAGTTCATTAGAATAATTGAAAATAAGCAATTCAATTTAAATCTAATTTTCAATTTTCTGTAAGTTTGAATAAAATAAAAATACAAAATAAATTAAACATTGAAAGAGAGTTGAAATCCTTAATGTCATCATAGCTGTCAAGTTATTGACTTGAAAACTTGTTTTTGTATTGTTTTGAAATTTTTTGATTTTGTTACAAAAAGGCGTTATTTTTAAAAAGATCTTAATTCAAAATAATAAAATAAATGCAAGTCATATAAATATATAATGATTAATAATGATAGTAAGAAAAGTGAATAGAAAGTTCAATATAGATACATGTAATATATGATTTTTCTAAAAAAATAAACTCATTTTTATTATTCATTAAAAATTACCTCAAAATGAAACAAATATTTCAGTTGTAAATTCACGATCTATTATAGAGAATCGTTGTTTAACTTATTTCAAATTATTATAAATTGTCATTTATATCCATTGAAGCCGTTTAATATTGAATAAGTTGTTTTCATTTGGATATAGTTTTGTGCTCCCTTAATGTGATGCTTAATACGTAATTCCATCCTATAAATTAATAAAAAGTGCAGAACTATTTAAAACCATTACTTAAATATATTATTCTTATTCAAATAAAATATATGAATGGATTGTATTTAGAAGGAATAGCTTCTGTAATGTTCTAAAAATAAGTACCATAATTGTTTTGGTTTTCGTAAAAGACGGAGGGTTTTTCTAACTAAATTATTACTTAGCAAACAAACAAAAATTCTTAGTTCACTTAATTTCTAAAAGATATTGTTAAACGTATAGGATTATCATTATGTTTTTATAACTGTCCTACAGATTTTACTGTATTAATATCATGTACTTGGATATTCAGTACATATGAAGTAATTGTGATGATAATATTACATTATTTTTAAATACAATTGAAAAGATTTTAAAAGGAAATTGAATTAATAAATACTTTTTTTATCAAAATATATTTATACTTTTAGGTGAAATGAAATTAATAAACTTAATTTTATTTATAAAAAATGTTATTTTTTCAGTATTTATTGTGTCAATTTTTTTTCTTTCCTATTTATTATTTATAAATATTTATTAAATTTCATAAAAACATTTTACGTGCCACATATTATTTAAAATTGCTTTCCCTTAATGTAAAATAACTGATAACTAAGTGGATATATATATATAGGTTTATATAAAACATACAATTTTTATAAAAGAGAAATAAATTACATATTACTTCTATTTTCTTTTTCTTCTTTATTTGTCATATTTACATTATTTTCATAAAAACATTTTATAAGGTCAGACATTAAATAAAATTATTTCTCTTCATTATGAAATAACTACTTCAAATGCAGACAAAGAGAAGAGATATAAATTATATCTTTTCTATCTATCCTTTTGTATACATGTATGTGCAGATGTATAAAAGTTTATGACTTACGCGTTTAAGCAATGATTCAGAGCAAATGTCAAATTTTCAAAAATAAATTGCAATTAGAAATTATTTAAAATTTATACACAAAGTTGTACAGAAATATCTTTTTATGATTCTTATAACAAAATATTTTCAATTTATGTTAAATGATAATTAGGAACTCAATTTAAATCAATGTTACAATACAATTTGTAATGTATCATAGAATATTGTGATGTATTTCATTTTTTAAATGTATGAAAATATGTATTTGAATGTGAATTTAAATATTTCAAAATACTTGATTATGCAAAATTTTATTATTTATTCTGAAAACTTTTAAAATATGTCTTGGTTTGAATAAATAACAAAGAAATGACTGGATATATGAAACTTATGCAGAAATGTTATTTAATAAAATATATAAACTAATGAAAAATTTATAAATTTTAAATTATATTAATTTTCTTAGCAATAATTTTTATAATAATTATCATAAATATTTAGACAGTTTTTAAAAATTACTATTGAAGTTTACTAAGAAAAGGCTGTTTTTTTTGTTGGAAAATTTAATAACTTTTAGTAATAATGTATCATTTTAATCAATATATTGCATAATTAATCATAAAATCTAGCAGAAGTGTAAAATAATACTTTAAAATACTCGTTTAAAAATAATAATTTATTAATATTACTAATGATAATCAAATAATAATGTTAATATCAGTAAAATGGTAATGTCAGTAATATTTTGATGCATTAACACATATACTAAATCAACCATTTCTCAAATAACCAAAATAAAGTTTGAGTAAGAAGCTTTCCATAAGTTATATGCGATATGCAGTGTGGGAAAATGATTGGTGTAATATAACAAAATATTTTTAATTTTCTTAATTATTGATGGGGCAAATAAATAAAATTTTAATTTGACAATAAAAAATCATAAAACTTGGAATGTAATTTTAACACTTTCACTTAAGCTATATTCAAAATAATTTGTTGAATAACGTATAAATATGGAAATATTTCAGAAGCTGACAAGATAAAACATTATTGATTTTCTTTTTTTAAAAAAAAAAAAAAAAAAAAAAAAAAAAAAAACCGTTGATTGAATTGCTTGATTTTGCAGAATAAAATTTAAGAACAAAAAAAAGGTATTGGAAAAGCAATGAGGTTAAGAATTTAATTATACAGTTCATTGCTTTGAGTATATTTGTTTTCCATAACAACATTTTATTACCGAAAGCGATATTTCAATGCGAAATATTCTTGTTAAAAATACTGAAGCACGAAATAAAATTTTATTTCATTAAATTGGAAACAATGCAGAAAAGTTTTATCGATATTAATTAAAATATTTCAGTAAAAATGTAATATTAAAATATTTTTCTCATATATAATTATATTTCCTTTTGAATTTAATAAAAAATTATTAAAATTAAAAATGTTTTATTTTCTTAAAATTTCCTTTGCACGGTTGTTTCTAACAAATTTTCATTTTGCATTAAGACATTTGTTTTAATCGCATAAAATCAATAAAGAATAAACTTTTTATTAATATAAGATGAACTTCCAAATTTTACTGTTGTATTAGGTTTCTTTTAACGAAACAAGACAAGAATATAAGTCCAATTTTAATATAAATATTTCTTATCCAGATGCTACATTTAATTTTATAACAAAATATATGTGAGAAATATTTAAATGTATTTAAAATGAAATATAAGTAACTGTAATTCCCATTATAAGCATTTCTTACAAATGACATTACTAATCAATAATTATATTTGTAAGAAAGTCATTACTGGTTATTATATTGTAGTACAGGGGGACAATCTCTGTGTAGTAAATAAATAATAGAGGAGAAAATTTTGTTTTTCTTGAATGAAGTAAATTGATGTTTACTTGGTTTCCTTCTTTTTGGTATGTGAATTTGATCAATCATTCACTAACTTTTTTCAGAGAGGAAATACGTTATAATAACCTATTTTCAGCATTCTTAAGACGATATATTGTCAAAAAATAAGTTTATTGCATCACATATTATTTTTTCTGCTTTAATTTTTTTATATTACAGTTCGTAATTATTTTCATTATTTTAGAAAGATATGTAAATGAAAAGAATTGCAAACTAGTAAAAGTTCTAATTTTTAAATTTTTTTTAAATTAAAAATATTTTTCTGTAATTAAATTAAATTTTTTTATTTATTTAGTGTTAATTTAATTAACACTTAATATTAAAATGAGTTATTATTTTTACTTTATGTTTTTCACTCAGAAATTTTCTAAGAGAAAACAAGAAATAGGATTATCAGTTGATGTCAAAACTATAAATAAAAGATCAATCATCAGCTGAATTTAGAATGAAACATGAAAAAAATAATTATCAAAATCAAAAATCATTATTGTGGTTTTAATTTCTGGAGTAGAGTCTTTCATGTTTCTGTTTATTTTATTTATATATAAACTTGGACGTGAGGAAATACCTTTCTATACTTTTTATAACCCACGTGGTAGTTGTTTGCCTCATTTTGATGTTTAGTATTCAAGAAAAAATACGAGCAATATAAGTCGTGTTTTAAAAACTCTTATAAATGATATTCTAAAAAGGTATCATAAAGAAAAGGAAAAAAAATCTCCCAAATAACTATTTGTTGAAATTCCTAAATAAATAGAACCATTAAGAATAAAATTTAATTAAATAATTTAAAAGTACTTTGCAAGAACAGCATACATGAGGAATTGAATTTCACTGAAGGATTAGCAGTCTCGTTTATAAGTTTATAAGAAAAAGTAATGGTGTGATACTTGTTGATAAAGTAATTCTTGAGTGGTTGGTTTAAAATCTTAAATGAAATTCTATTTTTTGGTGGTTATTACCATAATCATATTGATTCAAAATTTTGGTAGTGAAAAATTTTTCATTAATATAAATTTGGTTATAGAAAAAAATTTAAAAAATATCTGTAAAGAATTTAATTCCACACATTCATCAAAATGAATTTATTAATTCAAGTTTTTTTTAAAAAAAATTTGTTCAACTATCTACTTCTTTTATTTCTATTTTACTGACGAAACCCTATACTTTTTCCGAAGTTTCTCTAGTCAAGTATTTCTGCCAAGTCTTGCATAATGATGGCGTTTCTGCAAATGTGAAAATAAATCTTTAAAAAAGTGGTCAGTAAATAAGCAATGTAAAGTAATCAGTTTTTATTCTTAAAGGTATTAGAAATTAAATTAAAAAAATTACTTGATTCCAGATGCTGCATTTGTAATTTGAATCGCACAGATGTGATGTGAAATTCTGAACATATTAAGTCCTTAATGAATGGAATATGGATTGATAAAAAAATTAAAAATTGTTAATTAAGTAATATACTATATCTAGATTAGAGCATCCTTTAAACACTGTAAAAGTGCAATTATGCACTGGAAAATCCTATATATCATTGTAGATTCGGTAGACAAACAAAAATATTATATAGAAAAGTTATTTCGTTTTAAAATGTATTGAAACAACTGTGCAAGTGTATTTTACAGATTCTACTGCCACCGAGAAAATACATATAATAAAAACATTTATGTGTGTTCAGTGATTGACGAGTAAAAACAAATAGTTCATACATTCGAATGATACATAAGTTTGCTCACAGATTGAAAACATCCTACCATTAAATATAAAATATCTATCAAGTTTTTCTTTATATAATTATCAACGCTAATTTTGAACTTAGTAAGCTATAAAAGATTTGGTGAAAATTTCACCAGATTTCACATCTTTCTTTTAAAAAGATATTTCATGTTGATGAAACAGAAGAGTTTTGATAAACAAATCCATAAAACGTTTCTGATTAAAATATTCTAAGAATGAATGACTGCAAATACTTAGATGACTCCTAAAATTCCCTTATAATAGAATGTAAAAGTGTAAATCTATTTTTTTTACCAAATTAGTATATTCCTCTTACTAACAAATAATTAAAATCTCCACAAACTACTATAATTTAATAATATTTTGGTTTATAGTAAAGAAATTAATTTTTCTTCTAGTTTATGAAATTGATTGTAATTCAAACTAGGAAAGTAAAAATAAAGTTTCTGATCAGACACTCAGAAAATGAAGACCTTAAAAAATTTTAATGATAGCTAAATTACAACTTTTTTAGTAATTATTGTTAATGACATTTATGCTGAATAGGATGCAGTTGCATACTTGCTTTCAAAACCATTTATTTTAAGGTAAGGAAAAGAAATTATTCACCTTTTCATTCGTTACAAAATTTTATAAATTTGAGAAACTAACAAAGTATAATATGGTAATTTTTTTAAAAAATATGCCAAAAAATATTTGAAAGATTTATGCAATTATTAAACAATATATTCATAAATATAGTATTTTGACATCTTGGAGAAGAAAAACTTTAAATGATTTACAAAATGAAAGAAAAAATCTATGATTATAAAAAGAGCAAAGTATAATTTCAAGGTTTGCTGTTATAAGCAATATGAACTTATCTTTTAATGAATTTCATTATTTTTCGCTAGATAAATTTTTGAAATTATTAAGTTGTGGAAAAATAGAGATATTATCTGATTACTACTATCGCATTAATTTTCTAATTAAGTGATATAATAATGAAAATCCTCCGTATAAATTTAAACAAAAAATATAAAAATTTAATATTTATTTTCTAATTAATTCCTATTTGAGTTTGGTTTTCCCAAATAAACTTTTTTCATTAGTTAAATTTTTGATAATTTATTTCTTACCATGTGTTTCAGTATATACATTAAAGATATCTCTTTAATTTTTTTAAAATTAAATGAGTCTCCGATATTTATGCAATGGATTTTTATTGTATTTATGATTTAATTATCCTAAATATTATTTTAACATTTTTAATATTTAATGGAGTATTGATATAAATAAAAATCTTTTTTATTTTTGCAAGTTTATCTCACAAAAAATGATCTACTGATAAAAATCTTATTGCTTTCATGTTTTTAATGTCGTAAAATAAAACTATTTTTTTTTCATCTTCAAATTTATATTTCTTTTAAATTTTTTGTGAATAATCTCTAATAAATGTTCTCAAAAGATAATATTGAATTGAGAGTTAACCCTCTATTATCTCTTTGTTATGTAAATAGCTTAAAGTGCCTAAAATGCTATCACAAATAACTTATAAATATTCATTTTTAATAATAAAGGGAATCTTTAAGAAGTAGTATTTTGCTCCTATTTAATGCTCTATGTTCTCGATAAAATTTTTATTGCGCTTTGTTCTTTATCACTATAAATCTACTTATTGTTCTAAGTAGAACAAGATAACTTATTGTTCTCTTTAAAGTGTTTTTGTCAGTGGAAATATATTTGGGAATATCTGATCCAACACGTTAATTTAAAAACTTACAACACTGATATCTGACTTATTTCAAAGGCTTATATCTATTTATGTATATGTAAAAATCGAAAAAAAAAAGAAAATGGTACTGAAATATTTGTAAGTTTCTTCCTTGATCTAACATAAATTGTAATAATTTGATTGACTTTTATAAGCGTTCAGAAAGCATTTTGAAATATAGTACAAAAATGTACTAAATAAATTGCTTAATTATTGAATAATAACTTAAGATTTAAATATAATATCGATTTATGTGCATTTTTGAATTTTAATATACATTGATACGTTAGTTTGAAAAGCAGAATAACAAAATATTTGCAATGATTTAACAAAAAGTTGAAAACTTTATTTGGTTGAATTCTATATTAGGTCTCCTCAAAATATGGAAATCAGAATAATTACTTTTTGATTTTCCATGGCAAAAGGCATAAAAAGTTAATTTTACTTTTGTTCCTTATTGAGTCATACAAAATTACTCAGATTATAAAAAAACAAATTCTTTATCCATACTTTCTTTTCATAATAATATAAACACTGAAAATCAACAAAATAAAACATTTTAATTCCAAAGAAGTAACATATACAATAACGTTTTTTCACATTTTTCATCAGTGGTAGAATATTTTATGTTTTTCTTAAGTTTTTATAGAAAGACATTTTTAAACTTAAATTAGTTTCTGCGCTAATAAATAAGAACAATACCATCTTCCATTTATCCTAATTTCTCAAAAATGCGTTTTCTTATGTAAAATTGATTACTAAAATAATTAGTAAGATTATTCCATATTATATATTTTCAAAAATAATTTTTGTTGCATAATAACAATATGCGCATTTATAATATTTTGAAGGAATTGTGATTCATTAATACATTAAATATAACCGTTAAAAGTATAGAAATGAAATTTGGTGTTTACATATAGAAAAAAGTAAAAATTTTACTTTATAAACTAAGTAAGTAAATCAGTATTGAGGAAAATAAATTAAATGTATCAGTAATCTTTGAATTATATGTTTAATTTTAAAATATATGATAAGAATAAAAGAGATCTGAAGAAATCAGATTCTAATAATCAACAGTTTTTCCTAAATTATAAATGATTTGTATAATAAAAAATAAGATGAAACAAAAATAATTTTGGTGATTTATTGGTTTATCGATTATATTCATATACGATGTGTATTGGTTTATTGAACATATACATATCTTATATGTATGTAAGTGATAAACCATGTATGGTTATATACATATATAGTTTAACAATTATATACATATACGATATAACAAATATTTAGATTTGATACAAGAACATATATTCAGTTGAAAATTTAAACTAATACTATGAAATAAATATAATGTGCTTATAAATTTTCATTATATTTTATAAAGAATAAAAATTAGAATAAATAAAATTAAGAAAATCTTTCTCTATTGAAGCAGATATACTTTACTCTAAGTAAATTATTTGCTGGTTGAATATGTCTCAATGAAAGAAATATCTTTTTGTTGTAAGATGATCAAGTTTTTTTGACCATTTAATACAATTTCCTCAACTTATACCCTAAAATGGAGATAAGATACTTCATAAGAAGCTCACTATATGCATAGAAACATTCAATCTCTTCATTAAGCTTTCCATCGTTACAAGTTCATTTTAATCATAAATGTTTTAAGAGCATTTGAAAATAAGAAAGAATGAGTGGAAGTGTTTAAGTGAAACAAGAGTTTTGAAATAAGCGTATTCTTAAAAGCAGGGTACAGTTAAAAATGATTGTTTTTTTACTTTATTTTATTTGTTACTTTTCAGTCATATGTAAGAGAGTGAAAAATATCCAAGACTCATTTCTGAAGAAAATGCATTTTTAACAATATTTAGTAAACTATATATTATTTTTGTAACTTCTTTAAAGTGACACTAGATTAATATATTTGGTGTAAATTGTGCGTTATATGTTCCAAGTAGTATTTTAATGCTATTAATCTTAAGATATATTTAAAACGTTTAAAATGTAATGATATTAATACCCTTGTGAAGATCATAATTATTTAATGAAAGTCTTTTATTTTTTTCATATTTATAGGAGGCGTTGAACTAATATGTTAAATAAACTGTATCTATTATATAATTTATTTAATAAAGACATTATGAAGAAATAAATGAAGACTCAATTGCAGGCACTCTGTGAACTTCCACTATTACTTCTACACTTTTGTAATTTCAACAAAATTCTCACTTAGATGAGGGAAAGATCCACCTATATTAAAATAGAAGTTTTAATATAAATCTCCTGTTTGAGATATTAATTTCAAAACAATCATATATTTAAATAACAATGCAATTAATATTATGAGCACATAATAATCTCAAAATTTTAGGCTAAATTCAATTGCTTTACATTTATCAATTTAAAAGCTTACACATTAATATACATATCAGAATAAACTGCAGAAATATGTGAAATATATAATAGATATGAATGGCAAATCTCAGTTTTGTTTTTCAACTGTGATTTACATGCTTTAATTTACAGATAAAATGCTTAAATTTCAAATGTTTTGTTTTTTCTTTCCTGCGGCGGGAAAAGCAAACAAATACAACCAGGAAGAACAAAATTTAAACATCAAAAGGAGACGCAATAAGTAAAAAACAGTCAGAATTTATTTCCCTTGTAGCTCTCATTTTCCAATATTTAGCAGCTTCAGAGTCAAGCCCATTCATTATGTGAACTACAGAGATGGAGATGGTTAGTATTTATAGTCTTTTTTTTTAACAAGGAAGTCGACAATCAGGATAGTCATAGATTCATAGGAGATCATCCTGGCAGTCATGTCTGTTAGTAGACAGAAGGGGTCTTCAGCTCTTGTCTAATATTGCCAACTTAGGAGAACCAAGTAGACCTACTTCCTAGTGGTGTATCCCGCACAACGCTTTATGCGGCAGAATGGTCTACTACTTCGGCATGCGACCTTGTAGCTATTCTAGACGTAAGCACATAGAGCAAGTATTGAATCATAGCCAAGGAAGGCAGAGCTAATTCTAACTCTTAAGCTACAAAATATAAATATCTTTATAATTAGATTTTGAAGTTGTACTATTTGGTAATCTAACATTAGCAACTCTTGTTTTAATATCATTACCTGGAAGAAACCCATTCATAATTCATTATTTATTGGCAGATTGTTTTCTTTTATTAAAACTAAACACCTTATTTTTAATCTGTTTCATACTATCATTTTGTTATTGTCTGCAAATTGCTTAAATAATCACCTTTTAAGCGATACCATTTTTATTAAATGGTCTTTGTTATTCTATTACATCTATAAAGATTAATTATATCAATTGAATTGGATCCATTAACCCTTTTTAATTCCTCATCTCTTGAAAAATTTATTTGAATGTAATGATTCAAAGTCAACAATGCCAGAATGCTGAGGTGCAAGAGGTGTCTAGTGTTTAGCATTTCTTCTATCAGAATAATTACAGGTAAAAATTCTCCTAAAGGGAAATGTTTTCCTACTGTGCATTTTAAATAGTATTCAAACCAGTTTAGATCCTAATCCCCAAAACCTCCTAATTTAGGTGACTTTTAAGATGATTAAATTTAGGTGATTTTTTATTTAATATTTTTGTGTCTAAAAGGAAATTTCTCATTTTAAAATCAGTTTCCTTTAAAATTTAATGGTATTTTTTTTACATGAACAAAGTTTTCATATTATAAGTTTTTACGTTTATCTGTTTTGGCAATGAGTCATTTGACAGAATCTGTAAAGAATTTTGATGCAAGTTTATTAATCTTTCCAAATAAATGAAGATTAATCAAACAAACAAAATTTTTGCATATAATTTCTTAAATGCTTGCTTTCTTTTAAATCTAACATATAATATGAAGCATTAATCAATTTATGTTATATTAAAATCATAAGCACTTAAAATTTTTCCTTTTGGAAAACTACATATAACTTGATTTAGGAGATTTTTAGTTTTTTTTTTTTAAACTTATCAGACATTTATTCACCATTTACCGATTTCTGACAGAAGTTTCTGCTATTAAATTGCCAAGACGTTTCACTTACATAACAAAACAAGTATTTAGGATAAGCTTGCAAATAGGTACATGATATAATATTTTAAGATTAATATAATTAATTTATTAGATTTAAGAACACAACCAATTGGATTTCTATATCCTTACAAAAATTTGAATAATCTTCTACCCATTCTACGAATATTTTCTTCCTCAAGATTTTGAATTAAAGATTTTAATTTATTTAAAATGACCCCCATTCTTGACAATTTTATCAATATCTTTAGAAAGTTTCTTATTGTATAGTTTTTTTCATAGATTTTTCATTGATTTAAATCATAAGAATATGATTAAGCTGTTTTCTTTATCGTTGGGGATCATATATTATGCATGAATTCAGAAAATTTAATAAATAGATTAGTATTAAGTAACTGTTAGAAATGTTCAATAAATGTATTAAAAGGTATTTTGAGATGTTAGACTTAAGAATTTGGTGTTCGTAATACATTAAACTGAAAAATTTTCCTAGTTGTTCTTTTAAATTTTTCTTCAATTATTTGATGAATAGATTCTTTTTAAAAGCCTCCTTGTAATAGAAATGTCGTTCTATGTAACCAAATAGAACTCTATGTAAAGAAACTAAATCTTTTTCTTAAAGTAATCTGATCTTCAAAATTGTTCTTTCAAGGACTAAAAGACCACGTGAAATTTCTTTCACTTAATTGGTTATAAAGGATTATCATTTTCTTAGTGACATTTCAGTCCAATTAATAAATATTTAGTAGTTCATTGAGAAAAAAATTTGGTTGCAGTTTTATTTTTATCCACTACTCTTGTTGAGAAGAGAACTCTCATTAAAATTGTAATCTAGGAAAAGTTAGCTTCTTAATACGAGAAAGTTGGCACTTTAAAACAAGATGTATTTCAGATTCATTATTCTTATATATAGATTTAAAGATAAACTGCTGGACTTTAAATCTTTTCGTTGGAATATTTGCATTTTTTCACACTTTTTTTCATTGTATTATTCATCCGAAATAAATCTTGAGACTTTTAATTATGAAAGTGGAATCCATTCCATACATTACATAGACTATTTTCTCAATCTAGAATAAAGTATTTATCCTAGAATGGGATATCATCTCCATAGTTCTTGAAACTTATTATTAAGGGAACGATTAGAAGTTCTATTTTATTTTTTACTCTACATTGCCAGGCAATTTTTTAAGTTATTTCATGCAATATCTATGACCTCCACAAAACTGATTCAGAGTTCTGCAGAAGATGAAAGCAAATGAAAATCAGTTTTCTTTTTTCTGTCTGTTTATTAATCATGACTTATTAATCTGCCTGTTTATTAATCATGACTTATTAATCTGTCTGTTTATTAATCATGACTTATTAATCTGTCTGTTTATTAATTATGACTCTTTATGTTTCCTTTTTGCCTCAATTTTTGCTTGCTATATGAACTTTGGAATCCTTAGACATTATTTGCTACAGCAATCAAGTTATCAACATACCATAAAGTTCCTAATAAATGATTAATGAGGAGATGTTCGTCGTGATATCGTTCAATTTGATGCCTTATTGTGATGGCAGCAGAAAAAGACTAGAAGTAACTGCAATGAAAACATACTATAATCTGTAAATTTATATCTTATTGTCATTCCTTTAAAGAACATAGTCCAATGCACTATGTTCTAGGAACTTTATGCTATGTTGATAGTTTGAGCAAGCATAGTCCATGCAAATTTTGTTGCTTCTCTAAACCTCCTTATAAAGATATCTGAAAAAATTACTTTTCGATATCGTATGTAAATGCAATATCTTTGAAGCAATATTTGATTAATAAGTGCAACAAAATATGATTAAGCTTTGGACTAGGCAAAAAATGTCTTTTAAATGAATTTAACCATGGTTATAAGAACGTACATCAAGCACATAATGCGTATTTTAATCGTAAATTTAACTTTTTCGGAAAAGGCTTATGAAGAATATTAAATATGTGCTTACCGGAAGGGAATTTCTCAAACGGAAACATTTTAATAACATTTCGAGATAATCTTTAATTATTTCGCATTTAAAGATGGTATTTTTACTGAATTGCCTTAAAACAGTTTTAAATCCCCTTTCTGACACCATATAATTAATCACTTGAATTAATTGAAATAGAAATTTATAATTAAAAAATTTCGTTTCTATTGTTTTTAAAAGTTAATATTTCGTTACACTTGGAAACAGCATTTTAAGAATCTAGATTTGTATCAACTATGATTCCCACCCAGTTCCCTGAAAATCATCTTTCAAAGAACAGTGATCATTTATTGTTAATCAACTTTGCAATTTATTTTGGGATTGACTTCCTTTATACAACCTGCTGCCACTAAATACTAGTTATCATAAAACAATAATAATTTTATTTGATTCGATTTTAATAAATGATAAAGGAACTATTCTCTAATCTAAATATCTGTTCTTCCAGCCTAATGAAATTCAGGATCAGCATAATTTAAATTTATAGGTAAACCTAATTTCAAGACATTTATTTGTTGTGAAGGAATTAAATTTGTACTCTTTACTCCTCTTAAAAATTAATGTATGTTTCAAAGTTTATTAGCATTAAAATATTCTAGAAATAATTATTTTGCATAATAAGTAGATTCTTTAACTTCTGCTTTGTATGTGTGTTAATGTTTTTTTATCTAATAAATTAGTTACAAAAATCAGTAATTTTTTCAGAAAAACGATTGTGGACATGAGTCAAGTAGAAAGCCAAAAATAATAATAATAAATTTTCTTCCTATTATTAATGTTTTTTGTTCTTTCTATTATTTGTATTTTTTGAACAGAAAATTGATTGTGGACATGAGTCAAATCGCAAGCCAAGAATAATAATAATAATAAATTTTCTTTCTATTATTTGTATTTTTGTTGTAGAGAGTATCACGTATACTTCGACCCAAGTGAAGAAAAAAGGGGAAAGGCATCAATTAATCATCGTATGTTAACAAGTTCGTATCTCAACAATATTGTTCCGTTCCGTTGTATGAATGTTTCCGGTTTAGTTTCTCTATCTCTGCATATGGGATTTATGTACTTCCTGTGTAGATTTTCCTTTTCATATATGGCATGTTTTTGATGACTTTAATATTTTCTAAAATTCTGTTAGGAGTTAAAAAAATATTTTTTTCGTTATAGCTATTAATAATAGGCATGTCTGGAAATTTTAAACATTTATAATTAGAATGGTAATGAAGCATACTCGGCAACTTGGTTTGAACTTGATATTACCACATTAAACTTTTACTTCCAAAATATTTTTCACTTTTTGGCTTTATGTGTAAAAGTTAAATTCTTGGTATATATTCCAATGTTTATTTCGCTTTTATAAAAAGTAAATAAAATCTTCCTAATTATTAAATTCCTTTAAGAATTGCTTTATTTCGTATTCCTTACGGGTATGTTTATCAAATGTTAAAGAAATAATATGGATTAGCACTAATTCGGATTTCTTGTTCAATTCCACACTTAAGTAAATTAGAGGTCTTAATATTTTTTAAATATTATCGGTATATTTTGATTCCTTTTGTTGATTTATGTATCAGTTAATATAAAATTAAAATTAAATTTCTATGTGCTACCCCTATTAATTTATTATTTTCATACTTCTCCTCAATAGTTCTTAATAATGAATGCTATTTAAATGGATTTTGCTTAACCTATTACGAATAATAGCAAAAATACAATTTTTGTGTTTCACTTTAATCATTATTGCTCTCAATTAAAGAATTAAACTGACACTTATAAACATTTCAGCCTTCATAATAAATTTAAAATATTTGTGAAGGTATCTTCTCTAGAATATTAATCATTGATGCGTTTTTACCTTAATTTATTTCTCGAGTTTACACAACACACACTCATATATATATATATATATATATATATATATATATATATATATATATATATATATATATATATATATATATATATATATATATATATATATATATATATATATATATGTGTGTGTGTGTGTGTGTGTGTTGATTTGTAATGAAATTCTTAATAAAATTATTAAAAAAAACCATAAAAGTAGTGATTTTAGTGCTGGTAATAATCACCCCACAAATCTATGAATTTTTTGCTAATGTTTGAAAGCATTTTAAAGCCTTCACCCCAAGCATTTAGTGGGGGTGAATTCAATAAATGATCAAACTTATTTCGGATACCCTGTGCAGAATCGAGGATAGCACCTACAAGATATTACTACATGTGTGGGAAAACGTAGAAGTTCAAAGGAACGATGTTAAGGCTACATGTTGGGTATTGAAAAGATTCTAGTCGAGTCCGTACAGAATTCGTATATTTAAGATCTTACAACATCTTCTCAGTTTGACTTTTGGATTTGATAACAGCGTGAGTACGGATTAACATTTCGCTTTATACTTACTGCTGATGGTTTATCTTTTTCCTCATACTCTTTGAGGATAAAACCATGACAATCCCACCAAATACAAAACATGATCTGTTTGTCAGTCAAATCCTGCTTTTTAATGCTAAAGATCAGCTTAATTTGTGATGACCAACCACCGTTTCGTCTTTTGCTGTTGCAGTAAATCCACTTTGCATTACAAATGATGATTCAATCCACACATTTTTTTGTGTTGGCATTCGATCAGATTAGTACAGATTTGTGGCAACTTTTGCTATAAACTTGCTTGTAGCAAACGTTGCTCAAACTTTCTTTGTTTTCCTCAATTTGCATATTTATGACGTTTACATTATCCAATAACTGTAACTGATTTTTAATAATTTAATGATAAACCTTCATAAAAGTTTTCCTTCTTAGAGTTTGTTTCGATTTCACTGTGCAATTGATTCAAAGCAATAATTTGTAGATAACTGTTAAAAATTAAATTAATTGTAATTAACACATTTATTTAAACTTAACATAAGCGTTAGTTAAAAGATTAAATAAAGACCAGGCTTCTGTAATTCTCTACTATATTACATCTATATTTATAATTTTAACACAATTCTCTCAATTTTGTAAGTGAAAATTCCGTGTACATTATAAAAGGAGACTTAATATTACTTGATTGGGTCAAAATTTCTCTCTATATCAATTATTCAAAATAAGAATAAATAAAATTAACATATTCAACTAAGGTTAATGGAATTTGATTGTAAATATAATTTCAATATTATTTTCAGTCGAAATAAATTTCATTCAAATTATGTAAACATTTACCAATTTTAAAGAGTATAATTAAAAAGTTTTCTTAAATACACCTATTAATATGTTTTTACTAAGCCATAAAAAATAAATAAATATGTTAATAAATTTTAATTTAAAAATGTGATGCCCTTTCTTTAATATGTTTACTGTACACCTTAAAATTGAGGTTACACTCATCCATCAACTTTCAAAAATTAAATTGATTAATTTATACGTCATATGTATGTGTAGGAAACTATTTTCACTTTATATTTATTATTATTTAGTTTACTCGTGTTAATATTCTTATTTCACCTTATAAAATATAAGCCTAATGTATTTTAATTTAATTCATCATAAGTAGATTACTGTAAATAAAACTTTGCATTCCATTTAAGTAAGAAATATATTTTTGGTGTAATGGATAAATTATATAACATAATCATCAGTTCATGCATCCTTTGATGAATAAAAATATTTCTTATTCTTGATGAAAAGAATTTCTTATGCTTCTGAGCGACATTTTCTTCAGAGTATGAATAGGAGATATACCCCTAAGTAGATTAGAAATCCTATTCATATTCTGATCTCATAAAAAATAATCTTTTTATTTCTACATATTTTCGATAACTTGAATTTTTTACATTTATGGTTCTGTTAGGCTTTTTACCTTTGACTGAACAAAACCTACTAGTCTCTTAGTTAATAGTAAAACATTAAGAAAACATTTGTAAAAGAATAATTCACATTCTATTAGATACATCATTCAATATAAAGTTTAATAAAGCAATAATTTACTATACTAATACTTACTTTAATAAGAAAGCATTCTTTGTAAGACATTGAAATGCATATTAGTCGCAAATATCGAAAAGTAATAGTCTGAAACAAATTAAGCTCCAAAACTTTAATAGTAATTATAAATATTGCATTTAATACATTTTATATTAAAATATGGTTTTCTTTCATCTTAGAATGTATTGTTTCCTATGAAAACTAGGAATTTCTAGTTTTTCTATCTTTTTTTTTCTATGAAAATATTTAGCTTTTTTTTATATTTAGCTTCTATAAAATAATTTCTTAATATCTCGTGTTTACTTGATGAAAGGGTATTTCCAGTACAAGTGTTTCTATATGTTTATTTCGCAATTTTCTTCAAAATTCACAAATTTTAGAATATTTATTATTTGTTATTAGCGTGACTCCAAAATAAATATCTTATATCTAAATTATAGTGAATAAATATCATTATTATTTTAGTCCAATATAAAGATTTGACATTTAACTAGATACTATTAAAATAATCTTCAAAGGGATACATTTAGAAAAGAAGCAATCACAAAATGACTTACTAATTAGTCAAAAGATAAATGAATACCTTTTCCCATTCCAAAAGAAATATCTTCCAAAATTGAAATGTCAAAAATGAATGATATATCAGTGAAAACTATTCATTTTTATCATAAATTTACTAATTTTCTAAAATTTTACTAATTATTGATCACTTGCTTTCAAAAGAAAGCATTTTGTTATCACAATATTATTGAGAAGTTACAAACTATTTTGATATTTATTGTTTAAATTGTATTTAAAGAGGAATTTTCCTAAATTCTGATTCGTGATTTCTTATCACAAGACAAGAAACTTGGCAAAATTCCAAGTATCCATAAAAAGAAATATTCAACATCCATCTCTAGTTATTCAACATCAGATGAGATTGGGTCCAGGAACTTATGCTCCTAAGAGTCCTATTTAAATCAAAACTTTAGACCAATCAGAGTCTCAGATTCTTTCTCTCTTACAGACCTTTTCAATTAAGTAACATAATAAAGTTACATCCCGAAAAAATAATTGTTTTGCAAATGTCAACCAAAAATTCGGTCACTTAAAGTAATGCAACATTTGATACTTAAAAATAAATTATTTTTTAAAAGTTATTTCTCTCGTTTTATTGCTTAAGTTATAAAAAGAAATTATTGATTCACTATCATATATCATTTAGTAGCATTCATTCAGTATTATATATTATATATTTCTCATAGATTAAAACAATACATTTAGTAAATAATAAGGCATTTTTATGTCTATTTTAAATTATTCTCCTTACATTAAAGATATTGATGTTTGTAAAAACCTATAAAATGAGTTCAAATTTTTAATGTGAAGATCTCGTATTTCAAATCGATATGCATATTTTTTAAGGAATTTTTATTTTTTATTCTTAACTTATATATTTTTTGCCACTATTATAAATAGTTTATAATTTAAAATGTATTTAAAAATTTACTTTAATATTTTTTTATTTTAAGCTGTATTGTTTCTTCCTTTCGAAAACTATGTGAAATATTTATGTTTTGAAAGACATGTTACTTCTTCTTATCTAGTTCTTTTAAAAATAACGTAATGAAATATTAATTAACTTACAAGTATAACTAATTATCTTTATTTGCAACTGATTTATTTATATTAATAATTTTTAATATTCGAAATTAAAATAACATTTTTTTAAAATATTTTCATTTCTTAGCTGTTATTATTGTTGTTTGTTAATCAAAATTATTATGTATTTATCACATAAAAATAAATTCTAAATCTCTTTCTATCTTATATTTATAAACATACACACAAATGTTATTCTTATATTTCATTATTATACAATTTTATTTAGTTAGAAAGACAATTACAATTTTTCTTCCTAAGAAAGTATACCTAACAACTCAGAAAAGTAATTTTTCTTGAATTTATTACTTACTGGTTTTGAAATTAAAATTAAAAAAAATAAAAAATAACGTATATTATCCAACTGCTTTTAATTTACTATATTAATATTTGTTGGTAAATATTCAACACCATTAGTTTAACTCATAATTTGTCTTGTGTAATGAAGAAAATAAAGCTTAACACTACAAACATTTTTCAACATTTAAAATTAAATAACAATATATTTCTAAATATTTAAATTAAATAAAGCTATAACATATTGATTACAAAAATGCAATTTTATGTGTAAGACACCAAGTGAAATAGATTAATAAGTTTGTGTTTTTTATTATAAATGCTATAGTAAGAAGAAGGGTTTATCAAAATAAACCAGCATTTACTGTTTTAAAAATAAATAAACTGAATAAAGGCATTAAAAAAAGGAAAATAAATTAAGCTAATAGTTTATTTTTTAAGCTTTAATTATTTGTATTCATAATTACAGCCCAAAATAATAATTTGAATAAATATTATTAAATTCATTCAAATACGTCATAAATATAGAATAAAAAACAGTGCAAAAATTCCTTTACATTTCTTAATGAATTTATTTCTTTTAATAAATAGTATAATACAACACCTGATTATTCTTTAAAATAAACATTGAAGTGGTTTCCTTGAAGGTGTGTTGTTACATATCATATTGTTGATACTTATGGTATTGTTGTTATGTTGCTTCTGATGTTGTTGTTACTCTTCTAAACAAGTCAATATCCGACGCTAGCTGATGGTTGTGCGAAATTAAGTCTAAAGTGTGCGTCTTTTGTTTATTTAGAGCACCGCGAAGGTTAAAGTACGACTTTGCTTTAAGATTCCTCCGATAGATGGTACCACCAAATGATGCACTTCTTCAACTTCGACTTTGATCTGGAGGGACAGGAAACTTTCACCAAATCATTACAACCATGGTAACTGATGAATGATTAACCACAGGACTTTTGATTTTACACATCTAATGAGTACGTACTTAAAAATACTCGGTACCTTTAATGAAATAAATAGCTGTGTTTATTTAAAAAAAGTTTAAATGTTTTCTCTAGATACTTTACTATCAATGGTATAAATATTTTCATAAGTGAAAACTTAGTTTTATTACAACAGATGAATGTAAATGTAATTTAAGTAGTTTATCTATTACACTTTTACGCATAAAAAATCCCATTTCAGTACTAACCAAGACTTATAATCAAGATTTTTATAGATCGTATTCTTGTTTATTGCGAACAGTTATCATAATAAGTTTTAATTTAATTAAAATATCATTTGCATCTCAAAAGTAAATATAACTAATTACTACTTATCAGGAAATTTATAATAAAAAAATTAAAGAAAGAATTTAATATTTTTTAAATAAGTATACATTATTACAATTGTTGTTTAAAACTAAAATATATGTAATAAAAAGTCATTTTATGGGTTATTTCTGCAGAATATATTATTAAATGCAAGAAAAGGAAGTAAATAAATTAAAATAATTTTAAATTGGTGAAGTATTAAAGTCACATTAGATTTCAAATAAATAGTAGTTTTTATTCTACATTTGTTCGCTTGATTTTTTCCATTAGACAATCAAAAATGGTAATTTAGTTATAAATCAATGCAATACTTGTTTTCCGATATAAAAATTTGCTTCTGAAGAAAAACTTGCAATCGATTTGGGCGCATTTTCAAGACATAATCGGAAAAATATGGAAATTTACTGAATCTTGCCAAAAAAAAAGTTTCAGATTTTTCTTCTGATATCATTTTTCCCATCAATAGTGTCATTAATAAGTATCTAAAAAAATTCCGAAAAAAATATATATATACATGTATGTATGTAAAGTTCTAGTTTGTTACTGCACTAAATACTTTGATAATTATTATTAAAGATGAATAATATATATTTATATTCGTAAATTAAGATCTAAAGCAAAAAATAAAGTAACTTAAAATTTCTCAGAAATGTGTAGCTAAATTCAAAATAAAAACTATTTTCCGTAGTATCAATATATTTGAATTCCAAAAATAAGTTTAAAAAAGATTCTTTAAAGTTTCTAGATAAAAATTTAAAAAAAAAACATTTTACTGTAATATTTTAAACATGAATCAATGTATTTGCTTAGATGTTAGATAAATAATTAAACAAACGGTGGTACTGGTTTCTTGGAAGCCACAATGGATTTCAGTTGTAAATAATCACCTACCTATTATTAAATCAAGAAATATGAGTCTAAAATTCAGCATCGACATCAAAGTTTTATTCAATAACTTCATTATGACATAAATATTTAAATTTACAAAAATACAAATCAATGTTAGTAAGAGTGCTTTTAAAAGCTACCCATTAGAATATTCTAATTTCGAGCTACCCATTAGAATATTCTTATTCTGTCTAAACTAAATTAATGATTAAATAATTAAAAAAAATCCCTTTAAGTAAAAAGTTATCAATATTTTTTTTTGCAAAATCAATTACAAAATTTTTATCAAATATATTATATTTACAAAATATTAATCTGTCTTCTGTTTCATTTAAGTTTATATTAGTATAATTGCCGTATAAATTTTGATAAATATTCAGTAAATTATCATTGGTGGTACTTGTAAGTAAATTCTCAAAATCTTATTGATATTATCAAATTTCTTATATTTTAAAAATTCAAAAATAATATTCAAATCGTAAACATTAGAATTACTTTTTCTACTGTGTAAATTTAAAAATTAAAAACATCTTACCAAAAATGTTTTGTTACTTGGGAACAAACAAAGTTAGTTACTTTTATGAAATTTAACAAATAATATTTTTCATAAAGTTAAAATTCCTTCCTCAAAGCATTTTTCATCTAAACTGATAACTGAATAAATATTATTATTACTATATTCATTAATCAAATGGTCTTGAAAAAGTTTTCACAAATAATATAAAAATTATTTGCAGCCTTGTCGAACACTCTAACACGAAAATTATAAATTTTAAAGTTTTTAATTCCATCAAAACTATTTTTGTTAAAAAAGATATTTTTATAATTATTTTTTTTATTTTAAATGAATTATTTTTATTATACTTGATTTTACTAATTTTCCATTTAAAAAAACTTTCAATGTTGTCAATAATATTTTCTCAAAAATTTCATCATGAAAAAAATTCAAATCTTTATAAAGATAAAGTAAAACATCAAATTTTAATATTTCAATAATTTGAAAAATGAATATTTATATTTAATATTTTTCATAGTAATTTATATTGTAATATTTTATAAAATATTTAAATGTTGGACGTTTTCATCTTTTAAAAGTAAAATTTGTAATTGAAATGTCCCTTTAACACTGAATAAAGTAAGTGTAAAATTTTTTTAAATCGTATTAAATAAAGCTAAGCCTAAATTTCAATTGTCTGGGTTAATCCACAGTTTCTCTACTAAATTAATACCTCCTGCAACAATCCTTTACAGAGATAACTTTATTCTTCATGAATCTTAATAATAATTTTAATGGCTTAAATTACTTGAATATTTTCCAGAAGCCCAGATAAATAAGGATTTGGTTTATTTTATTTACTTTTTAATTTTTACTTATTTATTTTAATTTTTATTTAATTTTTTTTGTTCTGTTGGAATGAATGTATTTAATTTTTTGACTTAGAAAAAAATTATATATATTCGTTGAATATTATATATATTATATATATATTGGAATACATTCATTTGATTTCCTGTTAATTGAGTTGGATAAGTGAAATTTTATTATGTTATTTTCATACATTTTTAAGTGTTTAAAAGATTTATTGTTTTAAACTTTGAATGCCCATAAATTTGATTTTTTAAGAGCTTTTTACTTGTATTTTGATATTTCTCTTTTGAATTCGATCGTTTTCTGAGTTACATTTATAAGTAGCTTTGGGTTTCATTTGCTTTCTTGTTTTATGGCTGTCTAGACTCAGAGATACGCTTATAAAGTTTCAGAGAAGATGTACAGTGTGTAGAAACTAACCTGAGAATTATTTCTATTTTTTTCCTTTCAATTTGTTTATTTAATGGTTGTTTTTAAAATATGTTGTAATTATTAAAATGATTTTGAAGTTAGAGAAATTAATAATAATTCCTCTTATCCCCAAGAAGGAAATTTTATGAAACCTCTGAATAATACAGTGTTAAGCAAAGACAATTTTAATGTACGAGTTACATGCTTTTACAAAGAAAAAATAGTAAAATTGATTAAAAGTTCAAATATGTTTAAATGAAGAAAATTAGTATACAAGTCTTAAAAGAAAAAGTTGAATTCAAATCTTAAAAGAAGTTTAATTTCAAAATTTACATTTGAAAATAATTGAAACTTTAACAAAATGTATTTTGATCATAAAGTACATCAAGATTACTCTTTCACTAATTTTTATTGAATAAAATAAGTAAGTTAAGTTTAGTTAATTTTCCATAGAATGATTGATGGCATGTTGATAAATGTCATTGATTACAAGTTTCATGTAAATGCAATTCACTTAGTTTACATTCTTAAAATTTGAAAAGATTTGTTTAAATTTTCCATGTGACAGTTGAAAAACGTATTTTATTTTCCTTAGAAATCGGTACTTTTTTCACATTTATTATTTTTATTGCAATTGAAATTACAGTGAGTAAATAATTTAAATTTTAAAGCACAAAATAATTAACTAAATAGAATATCCTGAAATTTCATTTCAAATTATATTTCAATTAATGAATATTACTTTCATAAATGTTTTACTTTCATTTTACTCAGGCAGCATTACTTAGATTAACTCATCACTTCAGAATTGTTGATTTACACAAATTAATAAAAATTATTTTATCGAAATTAATTGCTGCAAATTGAATTGTTAACTTATTTGCATAAATTAGTTATGTCTTAAAAGAAACAAAGTTACTTTACATTAGTTACTGAATTAAATAATAAAATTATTTAATTTACAGTATCTCAAGCAAAGACAAATATTAATAATTAAAAAGTAATGTGCTTTTCAAAGGAGAAGTCTAACTAAATTATATTACACAACTTATAATTTCAAAAATCTCTTACTGAATAGTAAAGAAATAGATTGAAACTAAAATAACTGCGAGATTTTCGGATTGATAAATAAAATTCGTAAAAAAATTTTTTGGAATAAAATTCAAAATAAAAATTGAATAAAACAAATTTATATCCATCTGTCACCAGAGTATTTATTCTTATTTTTAAAGTCACAGTTTCGCCATCACTCATTGTTGTCAGTTTCTCCGGGGATTCCTATGAAAGAAAGAATCTTTTCTCAAGTTGAGATGGTAAATAATAAACAATTCTCCATTATTTTTGAAATTTCTCTTCAGTATCTTTCACTGCTTTTGTAAAAAAATAATTTTATTAAACTATTTAACTACAATTTTTTTGTAAAAGCAATTCCTATAAATTGTTTCTTTAAAATTTTTGGTGTTTGAGGAAAACAAGTCTGCAAATTAATTCAGTTATTATCTTGAATTTCTAGATATTTTTTGCTTTTGTATGTAATTTAATTGTAAGAAACCGGTCTTTCCAAAAGTAACATTTTTATTTTTATTGTAAGTTCTATAACTCATCATATTATTTTAATGTGTTTCATCTTAATATGTTTTTCGTTTATATTTATTTTTTAAGTTGAAAAAAATTTGTTTTAAAGAAATTTTTGTAAACTATTCTTGTTAAAATTAAAGATATTTACTCATATGCAAAATGTTATGCATACATAATTCCTAAGAAGTTAGTAATAGTAGAATTATTTTTTTATAATATTGGAAAACTGCTCTGAATTTTTTGAATTTAGAAAAATATTTTGTCTGCAGTTGGCCAAGTTAGCCTATTAAAAATTCAGTTTTCAAAGACAAAATGTATGTCATACATATTAGAAACTGACCTATTTGTTTAGTATTAATTTGTATTCCAAAATTCTTTGAGATAAATTTTGCAAATATTAAGCGTGATTAATGTAAATGATTTTAAGCCAGTGCAAACATTTTAAGGAACTATTAACAATTTCAACATTACACGTAAAATATCATCTCTCACATTGCGCTAAAATTATTTTTCATTTCTTAAAATCTTATTCGTATATCAGAATAATTTCTAAATTTTTAAACATGAAACAAAATGTAATATTTTAGGGATTTAATTGTTGTACAAAACATTTGAATGTATGTTATCTACAAATTCACCTTTTTAGTAAGCAATTTCAGCTTGAAGGAATGAAGTATAAAAGACTATTGTTTCAAATGCAAAACAATATATACATATATATTGCAGTTAAATCTGTAAAAGCTAGTTTTGTATTTAATAGACCAGAGAGTGCACTTAAGACTTTAAAGTAATAATGAATTGTTTTACTTAGGTGTATATGCGAACAATGTATGCCCAGTAAAATATGTCACGTAATTTTTTAAAGAAATATGATCCATTATATTAAGTTAATGGTCATTAAATAAGCCAGTTAATGAATGATTTTATTTTGATATTTATTTATTTATATCTCAAAGATACAAATTATTTTATTTTGATTATAGCTATTACATTTTCATATTTACATTACATTTTGTACATATAATAATAAATATAATTATTAAAATAATAGGCAAATCTCAAACGATGAAACAAAATAGTTTTAGTTAATGTGAGATGTGAAATCTGGAATGTTCATTTGATATTATTTCTTCAAAATTTGGGTCTAATTCACTTGTAGCAGTTTTTAATACCGAACGTAGATTTTAGTCAGTAATTTGGGATCGATGTTTATTTTTTGTGTAAATCAATGACGAAAACGTTCTTTCACAAATATATGCTGAATCAAATGAAACTAGGTATTTGTGAACATAGTTCAAAGAATGTTTGAAATGTTCTGTATTCAAAGCACCGTAGAAAACACTTAACTCGCTTAAAAGTGAAAATTTTCTTTTAGTAAATTATTTTACTATATATTTTTTAAATTTCACCAACAAAAAGTCCATCTTTTTCATTTTATTATTATATTTGCAAAATTGCAAACATTAATCTCAAAAGAAATTACGAGTATGAGATTAGTGCTAAATCAAAATAAACAGTACGCGTGCTGTGGTGTGTCGTCCCTCGAAGAGTGAGAGGATTGCACGCTCAATTCTATGTGGTAAGCCGACCACACGCTTTATGAGAGTGTGTATGTTGCATACATTAAAGTAATGATATGGTTACAGCTGTTCAAACTATAATACTCTCTATTATATTTATATATTTTTCATTATTTATATGTACACTACGCCTACAAATACTGTTAATTTCAATAAAACCACATTAAGTGATAAGAAATTTGCATGCAGGATTTTTTAACGGGCCGGGTAAAGTAATCAAAAGTGCTAGATCCGGACTGTGGGCTGAATTTTGTTTACCTCAGCCTTAAAGCTTCTAGAACAATGGCATTTTTTTCTTCTAGAACACGATTTTCCTTTTCTCTCATTGTTCAATTATATTCAATATACAGCTAAAATTTAAACAAATTTTAAATGTAATAATTTTTGTATATTTACAGTAACTTCAATGTATAATTTAGAACTAGGAACAATGCATTTTATATACATGTACTTAAAAAAGTGTTTAAAAATTCAGAATATGTACCTGGGTATTGGGATTTTGAAAGAAAGACATAAATGCTATTAATTTATAAAAACTAAACGAGATTTTAGAAATTTATTAAAAAATAATTTTTTAGTACTAAGTATATTAATACACAAAGGAATGTAGGAAGCATTCCAGTTCTTTAAAATGTTTCAAGGCATTAATGATATTTCCAATTTTATAAACAGGAATGCTCATTGATCACGTGATATGGTTCTTAAAAGTAAACAAGTAATATTCTTTTCATAACCAAGTTATAAAAATACCCATTTTCTAATAAATTGAAAATTAAAGCAAACCTAATTTTATGCTTAATTTTGTTTAAATACAATATATATGTAGTGAAAAAATTTCAATGAGCATTTAATTGTTAAGATATATTTTCTCATTAAATAATTTCTGATTGTTTAAGATCGACTGTTTATTTAAGATTTCTAAATGAATATGATAATTATATTGCAAAATTTTACTAATTATATATATACAATAAAAATACAAAAGTAATAGTTAACTCTACATTTTTCAGATTTTAATTCCATAATGTCATAGTTATAATAATTACCATAATTAACATAAATTAAAAGCTGAAGTAGTATTGAAATGCTAAATAATACATATATTGATGCGCTATTGAATATTTTCACTCACTTATATTATGACATATATAATATCTATAATTTTAGTTTGTATCACTGAATATAAATTTATATTATTCTCATTTAATTGAAAATCTTTCTTTGTAATTATATTAAAATGTAGTAAATAAACTATGTAAATTATAGAAATTTATCGAGAAGATGAAAGTTAAAGTGAAATGCTTTATATTGAGTGTTTTAAAATATTAAAAACTGAACGATTCACAAAAGCAAAATTTGCAATTTAATAAAATATGTTCCCATTAATTTTACTTCCTGCGATTTATTTTTATGATTTTTTCATGTAACTAAAAGTCGTTTTAGATTCTTTGGAACCTCCTGCAAAAGAATTAAAAATCATTACTTAATGAGCTACACTATACTATTTTCATCAAACATTTTCTCCTTACAAACGAATAAATTAGTCTCGTTAGTTTTAATTGAGTACGTTAGCCTACATTGTGAAATGTGAAAGCCTTCACCGAATATTTTTTGCAATTAAATTTGTTTTAGGTGGAACGTTTTGAATTTTAATTGAACTAAAAATTATGATTTTTCTCGTAACAAGAATTCCCCGAAGAGAAACGTGCTTCCAGTAATTATTTCTGAAATTTATTTCCTGATATATGGGTCTCTAATTTATCGATAAATCAAGCTTTTATAGACTTTCAAATGAACTGAAGAATATTAAGGAGAAGGGAAAATTTGATACTTATTTTGGGTAGAAATTACACAGAATGTTTTTTATATAAATAATAATTTGAAAAGTTAATAATAACTAATGTATAGTGACTGTGTGAGTTTAAAAATTAAGACTATTTTAATTTTCTTAATTAAATAACCTTTAAATACATAGATAGACTTTTCCAAAACTAACTATTTAAAAGTATAAAAGATTCATTCACATAAAAATGTATTACATTTATGAAGCTATTCAGTATGCAAATAATTATAATTTCACCTTTACTATATTTCAAAGACAAATGCAGTGTCACCTATGAAATAATGTATAGAACCAGGAAAGTACATAGTTTGAAGATTTTGATGTGCCTTTTAAAGTTCATTTTTTCCCCTTTTTTGCTTATTAATTCTCATAAAATACTAAACTTTTTATGACAACGTAGTATTGAGACCAAATGCATAAAAATTGCTACTTTTATATTTCATATAATGCAGAAACTGCCTATTATCCTTTTATAAATTTATTATTTTTATGTAAACAAATAAATATAAAATTTTTACTGTTAGGCAAATGACTGTGAGTACCACAACAATCATATCATTGTGCCTGTATTCAATATACAGATGCAAACATTTTATTTAACTTCGACTTTATGAATAACCAACGTAAGAATCCATTATCTTCAACTTTGAGTTACTTTGTCTAGTAAAATTCCTATATTTACAAATATGTCATTCAAACCTCCGAACAATTGTCATAATGTGTAAAACTGCTACAAAAACAGATTTTTCCTCACTTGATTCCTTTTTTCCTTTTGAGTAAATTATATGATCTAATATTTTTCCAAATTATCTTGGGCTCAGAATACAACCATTTTTAAGAAATTACTTTAAAAACACGTATTACCTCTGACTGATAATAATAGCAATGTGAAATCTAACATATCGCAATACAAAGGAACAAATTTTAAAATGGTCGAAAGGAGGAAAGCATTTTTTATTACTATGTTTTGAATAAAATAATTCAAATAATGAAATGGTTGTACTTTGTTGAAAAAGGGAGGTTTGTGTACCATTAGCTTAAAGTGTACTCTAAGTAGATTTTATTAGAACAATAGAAACAAATTATGCTGTTGTGGCTTTTCTTCCAGCTATCTGATGAAATTAAACAAGATCCATGAGATTACTGACCATAAGGAAGTCAAAAAGAAGAAGGAGGAACGAATGTATTTCCTCTCTGGAATATCCCAAATAGTGAAGATTGTGCTCAGACAAAGCTTTCTGAGCTTGATATTTTGAGCACAACTTGCAAATATCTTTTTGCCCTCAAAATATGAGACTCTTAGTATGACCTCTTTCCAGGCTGGAAATTGCTGTTCGAGAGAATTTGTCCCAATTGAGTGCAAAAGAAGAGCCACGCTCTTTGCCCACATACCAGGGATGGTAAAGAGGAACCCACAATCCCTTCCAAAATTCAGCATTGACAATGGATATTGATGGTCTAAAAAGGAGAAAGTTGAAGAAGAAAAATAGAAATTATCTTTTAGCATCAATTATTTTTCTTCACAAAGAAAGAAAAGTTCAAACTAAAAATTTTTTTCTTCCTAATTGTATTATATTATTACAACATTAGAAGAAAATTTTTTCAAAATGTATTTTAAATAATAATAGATCATCTATACAAGGGTGGTTTAAAAATGCTCGATTAAAAATTTATAGATCCTCAGAGAAAAGTATGAGGTCAGTGAAGAAAGAATGAGAACCTATCTTTTGATGAAATATATATGTCTAACTTTCCCTTAATATCACTTTTTTTCTTCTTCTTGTTGAAAATTAAAGATGTATTGAACAGTATTTTAGTGTACTAAATAAAGGCGTTTTACTCAATCACGTTTCCCAAATTCTCTGCGTTGTCATTTAAAAAAGAAATAACTGATATTTTTGCTGCTAATGGAGTTTTCTTATTTTCATTGTTTTCCTAAAATATAAACACATAATTGAACAAAATATGCATACTGCATAATATCACACTATAACACGCCGAGCTGGTAACCGAATGGTTAGCGCTCTTGCCTTCGGTTCAACAGATCAAGGGTTCGAATCCCACCTTGGGCATGGATGTTTGTAGTGGTTCGGAATTCATTTTGAGCCGTAAGTCCCGGTCTAATTAGCCCTCGTGTGCAAAAAATGACCGTTGAGCGACAAACTATAACACTTCGTTTAAAATTTTTAAGTTTGTTCAAAGACCAATTTTTAATGTAAAGATATCTTTGAATTTCACTTTAAATGAATAACTTTATGAATCATTAAGACAACAAATTAGTAAATTAAGAAATCTTGGCACAGTTGTCAAATAACTCTTTGATGTCATTTTGTTGGCGTCATAAAAATGTATACAAGCTGATGTATTGAGCGTAAGTAATAAATATTTTAATTGAGTAAAACACTTAAATTACTTAATTGAACTCAATTAATAAAATTGTGGATAAAAGTTAAATATGTTAAGATTTTCAATTAAAAACTATATAGGAAATTCAAATTCAAATTAATTTGCGAAAATGAATTAATATAAAACAAGAGTTTATTCTAGTACAAACATGTTTTAATAGAGATTTAAAATACATTAATTAATAATGAAAATATGAATAAAGATATAAAACATAAGTTTTTTCAGTAAAACAAAAAATGAAAGATTAAATTTTAATGGAAGTTGTAAAATGAAAAAATGTAAACACAAATTGCAAAATTAAATTAATTTTTTAACAATAAGTAGAATAATATATATATGGCAAATTTTAAAAATAAATGATTCTGTAATAAATATTTTTAAATTACTTAGAATATTCTTAGCTTTCTCAATTATACTGAATTCCGGATTATCCCGACTAATAACAAAATTTCATGATTTTAAGAAATTTTAAATTACGACAAAAAATTAATGTGTTAGTTGATATGAAATATTTCAATTTAGAAGCAAAAATGTTTTTCTACTAAAACAAATTGTGTTACTAAATTAAGGCAAACATAAAATAATTTACATGCATCTTAACTTCAACTAATAATCGTTGTAGTATGGCATTTAATGCACATGTTTAATTATTAGCATTTATCAATAAAGGGAAAAATATTACGTATTCTGGAATTTGATTGATTTGAACAATTAGAAATTTGATTAAATTCTAATTGTTTCCTTTATTACAGACGCTATTTTTCCAAATATTATAGCGTCAAAAAAATCAGTTAAAAATAGCATTAAATTGGACTAATAAATGCAATTATTAAAGCATAAAAGTCAACAATTTTTTTTAATTAAAAATTTTATTTATTGAAGTATATTAACAGTAAACTTATATAAATTTTATTTATCATCAATAAAATTATCATAAGTGGAAAAGCTCAAACAAATATCATTAATAATTAATGTTATTAATATTAAAATGACGTATATCTCAATACATATTAAGCATAATTTTAGAAAAAAAAATGAAGCAGAAACTCTTCTTTTCCTTAACTATAAATTTTATCAGATAAAAAATTGTATTTTTTTCAAAATTTAATATCACATGCATCACACAAAATGAATAAAATATTTTTATAATTCATTAAAATTTTAAATTACTTTAATAAATGAAAGAAACATTTTTGAAAATAGCCTACGTCAGGTTTAAGAAAGAAATAATGAAAAAGTCTCCAAATGTTGTTTGCTGAAAAAATGTAAAAAAAGATTGTAAATAAAATTTGCTCACTTAAAATCTTATAAAGGAAGAATATGGCAAAAAGAAAGGTATAATAAATATACAAATGAAGCAAATATACATTTTGATTCTTAAATTCAAAACACATGAAAAAAGAAAACTGAATGTAAGCTCTCCTAATCGAATAAGTGGAGATGTTATTCATTCTAAAATTTTTCACAGAATCAAAACATGAAATAAACCTTATATTTCTAAATTTCATTATGAAGAAAATTGAATAAAAGAAAGAAACATTGAATAAAAAATTGAATAATTTTTTTAAATTGAATATTGAATAAATTGAAAATTGAATATTGAATAAATTGAAAATTGAATATTGAATAAATTGAAAATTGAATTTGAAAATTGAATAAAAAAATGTATGCAAGCTGATGTATTGAGCGTAAGTAATAAATATTTTTAAAAACAGAGTAAAACACTTAAATTACTTAATTGAACTCAATTAATAAATTTGTGAATAAAAGTTAAAAATGTTAAGATTTTTAAATAAAAAAAAATCTTTTCGTTTAAACAATCTTTTCGGGAACTTAAACTTTTTTCCCCATATGACCTTTTTTAAATCTATGTAATGCGATGAAAAAATTAAAAATTTCAGAAAATAGATCAAGTATAATTGTAAATTGTATTAATTTTATTTATCATTTTATTGTTGTATTCATTTTTCCACATTTAAATATAAGAAAGCAAAATGTATCAAATAGTCATAATAATTTTCTTTATAAAATGTTTCATTGGTTTCTAGTTTTTCATAATATTTAATAAAAATAATATTTCAACCAGCAAAAGGTTTATAGACATCATTAAAATGAGCAGCTTAAATATTTTTAAACATTAAAATAAATCTGATTTTTCCATTGAAAAATTGTGAAATTAATGATTTAACAACAGAAAATAAATTTTCAATTGATGTATTATTTTCATCTTTAGTGTCTTTCTATACATTGCATATATCGCTTAACACAGCAATGAGCTACTATATTCACTTACTCCAAGGTTGTTATAACATCGTAAATAACAGTACTATTAGTTTGAGTTATATAAATCCAAGCTTATTATTCTTAGTCTAGTTATATCTAAACAAGTCAATATTTAGTCAATTTAAATCATATTTTATGCATGATTATCTCATGTATTTCTTTTAGATGTAAAGAGGAAAGCCACATAAATTAACTACCATTTGAAGGAACTAGAATAATATATTTAGAAATTTTCTGAAATACTGACCGCAGTGACATGTATAAATTATTCCGAGTGGATCTGAATTAAAATGAATTCTAGTACAAAAGACCCAATAAGAAGGAGTAACAAACATTAGAAATAAATTGATGTGTATACATCTTTAAACAGAAAACACAAACCTTTAAAATTTGGTGGAGAATGAATGAGTATGTGATACTGCAGCGCATTGCTGCTGGGCAACTACTTGGATATTAAAAAGAAAAATTTCGATTCTGGTTTAAGAGTCCTTTGTGAATAAAGTTATTGTTCTCAGACTGAAATTTCGTTTCGCATATGGGTACCCAAAAAATAATTGCAGATGTAAGCATTTGAGAGAAGATGTAAAGCTTAAATTAGCCGGTTGTTCAAATCAATGAATCAATCAAGATTTGGATATGAATGAGTGGTAGAACACAACATCAAGAAGAAAGCGGTCGTCTTAGAGAGACGAAAGAATATCAGATCTGAGTAAACAATTCACAGCTCCAAATTTGTCCTTGACGAGCCATTTGACGAGCAACTGGTTTTCAGTGACCACAAAGACTATTTATAGGTAGTTCGAAGAAAGAAATTTGAGGTCCTGATACCCTTCGTGCCAATTATCATTGACTTCCCCACACCGACAAGTCTGTTTGCAGTGGTGCCCTAATATGATACTGATCGAAGTTTCCAATGATAAGATCTGCTTTGAGCTGAAATTCAATGATCACTGATTTTGAGTCCTGAAAAGCCTCGGACATCAATGCAATACAAAGGTGACAAAAAGCAGGCGCCATTTCATTAGATAAAGAACTCATTTGGTTGTTATCCTTGGTAATTTTGCAGAATAGAGATAACTAGATAGTAGTTTATCCCCTGTTTTAATGCTCTTTATATAGGAACAACCTTTGTTTGTATTTCATAATGCTCGCCTCATTCTGCACACAATGAGAGTTTCTACTGCTTATCTTCGGGCTTTCCTAACACTACCTTGGCCAGAAAGGTTGTCAGGTTTTTCCTTTATTCATGAATATTTGGAACATTATGAGCCGAGTCCTCCAACCAGGTGAAGATGTTGACCATATAATGAACCAACCAATTAAGTAGGTTATGGCATGATACACTGCAAGAGGATAACAGTCAACTTTATTGATCAAGCCAAGCCGATTAACAATTTTATATATTTTTAATTGAAAATAATTTTAAATGATATTACTGATTGCATTAATAGAAAATTTATTTCTTAATTCATCATTGAAATAAATTCCACCCTAAGAGTACTTTCCTCTGCCAATTTCAGTAAATGGTCAATAGTTTTAAACACGGATAATTGAATAGGCTTTCACAGCAAATTTCTACATTGTATAGCCATAAAATAGCATTTGATTCTTTACAATTTAAGTCATAAATTAAATAGTGTTATTAGATGTGTTTTGAGTTTTTTTTTTTTAATTGAAATCAAGTCTGAATTAACTGATCTGAAAAATCAGTTTTTAAAATACTTAAATGAACCGTACAGTTAAAAAGTTAGATGCCAGACGAAACTATTTCGTTTTTGCGTTATCTTACTTCACGTAATTTTTTTGTTTTTTCAATACACAAGCCTTGAGAATCTTACAATTAGTTACTGCATCATACCCGAACTTCTATTTTATGTGTTTCTCATACAAACAACTATCCACATTCATATTTATTATTGAATATATCATATATTTTATCAATTAATCAGTGAATATACACTTTTATATAAACACTTCAAAATATATTTTACTAAGAGAATAATTGATTAGAAATATTGAATGATTGGTATGAAGGAGGATTATAATTAAACTTCCCCCATAAATTGTATCCTTCGGTGCAAACCAGTCAACAGAAAGCAGCAAAATGTTGTACATGGGCTATGCACGAGATGTGCTCCCGGAATTTTGGTGGATACGGTGAAAATTTTAGAGCAATTTTTAATTCTTAAGTGTCCACCAAATTGGGCCTTTTGGGAAAAACAAGAAGCTTAATAAATTACCAAAAGGAACTATATAAAAAAATATTTATACAAAAAAAGAATTGGAAGTAATAAAATAATTAGGAATAATAAAGAAATTAAGAGAATTGAAGCAAAGAAATGTTGAGATCAGCAAGCACGGGAATGAGGGAAAATTGTATGTAAAACAGGTTAGGTTATAAAATGTTTGTGGATCTTATTCCGATGCCAGTAATTGAACTTGCGTTATTGGTATAACTGTTTTACAAAAAAATATAGGGTAATATTCCTAATGCAATGAATTCCATCGAGTAAGGAATCTGCAGTGTGGACCAATGTCTTTTAAAGATATCTTGGCCATGATCAAGATATTTAAAGGGATGGAGAAATTGGAATTTCAACCTGAAAGAGACCAGAAACTTGTCCCACTGGTATTTGTTGATGATATCAAGGTAGATGTTGACACACAGTTACTTACATCAGAGTGTATGTGCACTAGTGCGCATGCAGTTTCTCGATAGGAATGCATTTTTTACAACACCATCAGGAACACAGTGCACTATATAATATCTACTATAACCAGGAGCTGTCTTGATAGGGATAAGTCACAGCGTCTCTCATTTACAGTCCGTTTTCGCAATAGAATGATTGTTGATCTCTCATGGCCTTGGAGTAATGTGTAGAGCAACGAGATTAATTTCTACCTCAATGGGACAATCAACATTCAGAATTGTTGCATTTGTATTACGGAAAATCCGCAGATTTACGCTGAAATTCCCCTACATTACCCAACGGTGTCATTGTCTAGTGTAGATTCAAGGCAATATTTATTTTTGAGTCATTCTTCCTTAAGAAAATCAGTGAATGTGAGTCAGTCGCATGTTCAGTGTAGATCTGCACTAAACATGCGACTGGTACACTATGAGCCATCGGTACTATGACATGCTGCAGACGTTTGTTGTGCCTCAACTACAATAACGGTATCTAATCCATAGATCTATTGAATATTTTATGCAGGATAATGCACCTCCTCATATCCATGGGTCCTAAAAGACACCACTGCTATAATACTTCACAGAAGGGAGTGCTATTAATCACTCCTTTCCTAATCCATGATATTCAGGTTCATCGAAAATAACTCCTGGCGATTTCTGATTATGGGGCTATTTAAAATGTTTAATGCAATGTAGAGGGATTGCGACGTTGTATGACTCCGTAAAGTGTGGCTCATCACAACTAATGCATTATAATCCGCTGCTGAACACACTCTCCATCAACTTGAAATTCAGTATGTGAGTGAAGGTGATCTTATGAAACACCTTTTACTATATCCTAGACACGATATACAACAACTCATCTTATGCGATTTCGTCCTAATCTCTTCTTGTTTCTTCCAACTAAACTGTTTTTGTTTCTTCTTTACCATTACTCAATGTGCCTTAGTAACAAATTAATTAGAAATTAGTCAATAAATGTAAATATTATTTCAGTATTTCTTTTTAGTCACTTATTATTTTAAACTTCATATTTTTTCCCTCACAAAATTGCTCGCTTGTGAACATTTTAAGACTAATTTGGTTTTCGAAATTCCAGTAGAGCACTTCGTGTATAAACCATATGCAAAATTACGCTACACTCCGTTCACCCGTTTTTGCTGTTGCTTGTCATTTATAAGGGAAGTTTGATTATAACCACCTGGAATATTAGATTGTAAATTATAATCTTATGAAAATAAAAGCTTGTTGCTGCTAGCGCATTGTGGATACACCCCTAAAGTAACAGGATTGTTATTTCTTAAATCACTCTTCATTTTATATGAATAATAATAAGAAAACAAAATTTAGCTAAATTACATGAAATGCTTCCATATTTTTTGAATAATAGTTCAATGAATTATTTAATTTAGATTTTCTAAAATTACAATTTTAAATATAAAGTGAAAATTCTTAAAAATATTTTATCAACACTATAATTCTAGAAACCATTCAAAACGTATCCGAAAAATATATGCTAATTGTTGTTATGAGGCAGATTGTTTTGACACATTCTCTTTTAATTGTATATAGATATCTCTGAGAAGATTAATTTTGACTTTCATATTAAATTAATGAGTTTAAAATGCTTTGAATGTTTCATGAAATAAAATTATCAATAAACATTTTATATCACTCTAATCACAGACTGCATAGAATTAATATATATCAATGCAATTTACCAGTTTTTTTTAAGAAAATAGAAATCTATCTATATATCTGTGTGTATTTCAAATTTTTATTCATTAAATCCCAATAAAGTACAATTAAACTAATGTATGTACGATTTTTTGTTTCATCCAAGATTTTATTTTTATCACATTCTTCTTTAAAATTGATGCATAACACTAAGCAGAAAACTAAGTACTTATTTCAGTAAAAATATTTATTTAAATTATTGCATACTTTATACATTTTATGTTAATTTCAGTTTTAATTTATTACAGATAACGAATTAAAAGTAGCTTTTCGGTATAATACTTTTCATTGGATTCTACTTGATTAACAAAACACATTTTAGGGAGTCATTCATTCATTTCAGACTGTTTTGAAAAGTCCTTTAAGCTATTTTCTCGAAAATTTTAGTGAAGACTCATTTACTTAATTCCAAGAGATTAAAATATTCAACATTATGTGAGTTCTTATTCAACATGTTTGTTAAGTAGGAACAAAAGCATCAGTATACGTAACCCGAATTAGAATTTCATGAATATACAAAACATTTTCTTGGATGAAAAGAAAAAGATGTGTACAGTAATATGTTATCCTTAGAGCTTTATTTTTATCAGAAGAAAGAAGTTCGTAAACGTGGACATTGTTATTACTACAATTCTAAGTTTGTTTTGAATTTTTCTTCCTACAACGCATTACTTGTTATATATATATAAAAGAATTTGAATATTATTATCTTTCAAAAGTCAAAATTTCATTCACCTGAATTTTAAAAAGCTTCTCTAATTTCAGATAATATCATTGTATAATAAACCATATATACCCTTATTTTAAATCTAAATATCAAAGTTCTAAGTTCAAATAATGATTGTTTTTAGATAATCAGTGAGATTTCCAATTTTTCTATAATTGATTTCATCACTAGATAATAAGCATATATTGCATAGCATAAAACAATATATGTTGATTATCAGGGAAATGTTTTATATTTATATTAATTCCATGATATTTATTTAATTTCACGATATATAGTTACTTTATAAGCATTTATTTTACTAAGTACTATTTCAGAGGCAAAAATTAACTAAATGTTATAATTTGTAAAAGAGATATATTTTTAATCTAACTTTCTAATCCTTCAAATTTCTTAAGTAAAAATGCTAAATCTATAAAAAAATAGTATTTAACTGTAACATAACTGAAATAAAATATGAAGCTGTGTGTGTTCAGAAACAAATTTTAAGTCACAAATTAGACATACCTGTATTGAATTATTCCAGAATTATGCACAAGAACATATAATTATTTTAAATATTTTAATAAAAAATATGTGAACGATAAATTAATAAAAAAGTTCCACTCTTTTAAAAAACTTTAATTTTTAAATATTTTTATTCACATATACGTTATTGCACTGTATAAAATAGAAATGCATGTACTTATATGAAAAACTCAATAATGTTCATTCCTCAAAATACGGCTTTCTTTCATATTATTATATCTACAATACTGACCATTAAAATTGCTACACCAAGAAGGCGACATGCTACAGACGTGAAATATATACGAAAGGAAGAAGGTGCAGTGATATGAAAATGATTAGCTTTTCAGCGCATTCAGACAAAGCAGGCGCCTGTAGCAATACCTACATTGTGTTTAAATGAGGAAACTGTTCAGGCGGTTCCTCATACACAAATTCCATTTGAACGTTGTTGCTTGGTGAAAATTTGTTGTGACGCCTCATGTAAGAAGGAGAAATGCGTACCAGAACGTTTCTGACTTTGATAAAGGTTAAATTGTAGCGTACCGGGATTGCAGTTTATCTTATCGCAGTATTGCTGCTTGCGTCAGTCGAAATCCAATGACTGTTAGCAGAATATGGAATCGATGGGTTCAGGACGGTAATACGGAACGCGTTGCGGGATCTCAACGGCCACCTATCACTAGCAGCCGAGAAGACAGGCATATTATCCGCATGGCCACAATGGATCGTGCAACCACATCACGAGCCGTGAATCAAGAAACGGGGTCGTTTGGAAGACAAGTGTCTGCACGAACAGTTCGACGATGTTTGCAGCAACATGGATTCTCAGCTCGGAGACCATGGCTGCGGCTTCCCTTGATGCTGCGTCATAGACAAGAGCGCCTTCAATGTTTGTGATCAACGACGAACCTGGGCGAATGAATGGCGAGACGTCATCTTTTCAGATGAATCCAGGTTCTGTGTACAACATCATGAGGGTCGCATCCGTGTTTGGCGGCATCGTGGTAAACGCACGCAGGCAGCATGCATTCGTTATCGTCATACTGGCCCCATGTACCATGTATCGTCCCCCCCACCCCATGTACCATGCACGATACCATGTATCGTCATGCGTCATCGTCATACATGGTATCGGGTGCCATTGGATATACGTCTCAGTCACCTCTTGTTCGCATTGATGGTGCTTTGAACAGTGCACGTTACATATCTGGTGTGTTACGACCCGTGGCTCAACCCTACTTTTATTCAAGCCCTGCGAAACTCTACGTTTCAGCCGGATAATGCCCGACCGAATGTTGTCGGTATTGCACGGACCTTCCTTGATACGGAACATGTTTGGCTGTTGTCTTGGCCTGCACATTCTCCAGATCTTTCACCAATAGAAAACGTCTGGTCAATGGTTGCCGAGCGACTGGCTCGTCACCAAGCGCCAGTCATTACGGTTGATGAACTGTGGCATCGTGTTGAAGCTGCATGGGTATCTATAACCTGTACATGCAATGCAATCTCTGTTTGACTCAATGCTCAGGCGTATAACTGCTGTTATTACTGCCAGGGGTGGTTGTTCTGGGTACTGAGTTCTCAGGATCTATCCAGCCAAATTTTTTGAAAATTTAATCACTTGTTTTATTTCTAGTATAATATATTTGTCCAATAAATATCATTTTGTTATCTGCATTTCTTTCTGGTTTAGCAACTTTAATGGCCAGTAGTGTATATATTAAATTTAATATTATAATATATATTAAATTTAATATTAAAATATCGGTACATATCAAAAATATCAATTTAACATGTATCATGAAAAAGACAATTCGTAAAAATATAATAGAAAACGCTTACTTATATTTCTAATAATCAATTATTTTGATTGCTAATGAAATACTGTTTCAATTAAAGGAAGTTTTTATAAATCAGATACACATATCTAGGAGTTACATAATTAGTGTAATATTGCAATTATATATGCATTAAAATGTCTTCTTTTGGCATGAATGCAATATATGAATATTGTAATAAAGACAAAAATATTCTGGGATGTTTAATTTTTTTTCTAAGGTGTGTCAATAAGGGAAAAAATAATTTTACAAAGATATATAAATGTTTATTAAAATCACTATTTATGAATCATTTCCTAAAATACCTTATATATAACTTTAAGGTAATTTATTTGATTTTTTAATACTTTATTCAACCATTTTTGCACAATGTATTCAGAAAAAATTACCAGCTGATACTTTCATCCTTCTTAACTTTAATGCAAAAGAATACTATTTTATCAATTATCTCTTCCGTTAATTAAAAAAATCAAAAATCATGAGTTTTATTTGAATCGATAATATTTCTACAGCTGTTTGTTTCATTATTCGGTTTTCCTGTACCAATTTTTAAGTATATTATTATTAAACATTTCTGTGAAGAATGTATAATAATATACTATCTAAACTTATCAATTTATGTGTTTGAAATATTGTAAAAAACAGTTTGAATTTTCATAAAAAAATCATGATTAAAATCATAACTAAATGAATTTTTTATTACATCATCAAATATTCAGTATTATTATGGAACTTGATTTAAATAATATGAAATGTTTTCACTATATTTTTTCAAAATAGTTTGAGATGAGCTTTACGACGTTTATTAATTACATTGAATTCAATTGAAAAATTTTTAAAATCAATAATTTTCATTGATGCAATAAATAAAAGCAAAATATCGTGAAAATATTTGTAAGAAATATATGGCTTGTGTATCCATTGGAGGATTTCTTTGTGAGTTATTGTAAAGTTCTATGTAATTTTCGTATTAAATTACGGTATAAGTTTAAATTGAAAAAAATTTATTCGCAGAAAAGAATAAAATGTCCAAATTTTGTTTCTCAAAAGATAATTTCTATGAAATAGATCCAGAATAAAATGATAAAAATATTTTAAATAATAAAAGTAACAGTCTAAGCATATTTATATATAAAATGCATATTATTTTTTGCACAAAAATTTTAATATTTTTGATGCCAAAACAATGTGTATGGTTTGCTCCATGTAACAGAAAATAATAAAAAAATTCTGTTTTCACGATCACTTGAGAAATATTTTCTTCTTACAATATTTTAAAATGATATATTTTGGACCTAAATACTATATTTTGAAGCTGTTTTTATGAGTAAATAATAAATATGGCAATATCAATAATTTTTAGATTAATAAGTTTTAGATCGGCTAATTGAAATAAAATGTAAATTCAAATAAATATTCATGATTTTAGATTAAAATTTATTTGATCAAAAAACTAAAATTTATATGAAAGTATTCTATAAAATATATTCGTAGAAACTCAAAATAAGTTGACCAAGCGTTATTATATGAAATTAAGGAAACAAAACATTAAGCCAAAATTTTTGAGTGATTAACTTGCTATGTATATCTGAAATTATTGTGAAATAGACATACATTCTCATTCGTCTAGTATATATATTGAACTATCCCTACATTTGTTTATTGTAAATTCAATATCATTCTTTAATAAATGAATTATTTCTGATTCTATTATTATAAGATTTAAAAAAATTCCTGTCAAAAATTAAAATAAAATTTCTTAATTTTCATGCAATTATTAATATAATTATATTTCTTAACTGGATTTAGTATTATTATTTTTTAAGTGAGTGAAACAAGCTGCATATATATAATTTCGTTAAGAATAAAGTTGTCTCACCGAAGAAGTTTTACAATTAGAATTTTTTTTATAAAATTAATTAGATTTGTACAGGGGGAAAATATATTTCAGAAAATTTATTTTAAGCTTTTCCTAAAAATATTAAATAGTCAAATTTCCATTAGACATAATTCAAATTTCTCTTTTTTTCTTTATTAAATTATCCATTATAGAAATTTAAGAAACTGAGGTTATAAATTTTGGAAATTACTAAAACCTGCTTTCTATTTAAAATTGGAGAATATTATTAATGGTTATCATGATTGCAAATACGAAGGGCATTCCAAGAATATTGAGTTATTATATTAGGTTTTATAATTTTTAATCGTAAAATATATTTTTCTCTTTTACTAAATTTATATAAACTAATCAGAATAAAGGCAGAAAAAGTAAAATTGAAAATACATATTTTCAAATATATTTAAATTTATATTGGAAAGTTTAAACATTTCATCATCATAAATAATGGTTTATTTTTAAACTTAGGATATTTATTTTTTATAAAAAAACATATCCTTGTTTCATAAATATTGCTATTTCATAAAAATTTAAATAGGAATGAAAGTAAAATTGATTATATCAGATTCTAAGAAAATTATTATATTGTCAATCTTTTCATATTAAGACCAAAAGTTTTAAAATTTTCAACAAATTACTTGAATTAATTATAAAAAAATATTTTTTTACTAAAGTATTTAACTCTCTTAAATTTTGTTACGTGAGATTAAATATGAGGACAAATAAGGTAGAGCAAATGAAATATATCTCAATCGCAAATGGTAGCACTAATAAAATGTAGGGGAAATAAGATAGCCAAATGAAATATATTTCAATCATAGAAGCAACAAACTGTTGGCGAGAACGGCTCTGTGTAACGTCTGTGGCAATTTATCCAGCCGATGGAATTAGATAACCAATTTTAATTTTTTTTCTCTAACTATTGTGGCATCAAGTTAAAATGTTGGCGCACAGACAATTCCCTCTATGAATCCATTAAATCCTTGTTGCATATGTGTATTAAACTTGAACTAAAATAACATGCAGAAAGTGAACTCAGAATTCCTCACAGTTTTTGATGATTTATCGATGACATTTTTACTGCCTAAAATACCTTTTAAGCAGATATTGAACAAATTATTGAAGAAAATTTAGTCAATCTTTAAACAGTGTTTGGAACAAAATCACATCAAAATAAATAAAATGTCGCCTATTTCATCAATTGAAGAATTGGAACATACCTCTGGGCAATAAGAATCATAGAACAACAGAAGGTTATAACATCAAAATTCAAAAAAGTTTAAAGTAAAATAGCATAAAATTAATAAGAGGAATAAGTTGGAAGCTTGCTGAAAGTCAGGTGAACTCCCAAGGTAGATGTGTGAAAATCTTGAGTAAATTTCTAACTAAAGAATTTGTAGGAATTATAGGGAATTGCTTATTTATTCTTCTGTGAATTCTCTGTTTGTTTTTTCTGAATTTGTTTCACCCTTCATCTATTTAACTAAAAAGCTTAGGAGATGGGGAAAGTTACTCAAAATTTTGGTTGTAATGCTAATATTTTCTTTATTCATCAAACTTTAAGTTTGATTCATGTAAAATAATGCAAACTTAATTGCTCCATAATGTCAGCTCAAATAACGCTTTTATATAAATTCATTCATTATCATTGGTAATTGCTTTATAGAGCTGCTTTTAACAACTAACGAGATCATTCATACAGTGTCACTATAAAATAGATTGTTTAACAGAAATTTTAAAACATAAATAAATTAATTACTTAGCTTATTTTGTGCTTAAAAAATTTAATTACATACTATAATACATTTAAAATTAAATTTTTAAGAGATTAAAAACATTACGTTTATTAACAGCTTTCATAAGGAAGAATTTCGCTGCTCTAATTTTTTGTCCCGAAATTCTACATTCAATACAAAAAAAAAAAAAAAAAAAAAAAAAAAAAAAATTGTTTGATATTAATATTAAATTAAGGCTATTTTTTCCATATGATTTTATTTTATTAAATATCAAATCAATATCACATTATCACTATTATAAATTTATTAAACAAGAATTTATTGACACTGCTGCTAATTTTGTTTTTTATATCGTGGGAATTTTTTAAATTTTTTTACATCTATTCGCATATTTCGAAATAAAATTATTTTGAACTTTTGACAGCATACACTTATGCATTTCAAATATGCATTTTATATAATGGTAGAAACATCGATATTTGGATTTTGAATTTTAAAAATTTTTATTTTTATGGTTAGTAAGCAATTAAGATAATTTTTAAAAGAGAACTGAAATATATGCATTTTACGTACTCAATTATTGTATTTCGAATTATTTGAAGCTTATTATCATTTGAATTTATACTGCTAGTCATAACTTTCTTGTCATTTAATAATAAACTCCTACTTTTCAAACTTTAGATTTATTATTGCCTTGAACAATGGAACTAACAGCTAACTCACGCAGGTTTTATCCATACTATTGTGGTACTTACTGGAGCACACTTCATTTTTAGTTAGAAAATAACGTTTTAAAAGATACGGACGACAGAATTTAGTAGTAAAAATGAAATTGAAATTTGTGTTTTTTAGCTAAATATATATTTTTCTGTGAAATATGATTTTAAAATAGTATTCAGTTTGATGAGTTTAAATATGAATATATATATATGGAAACAAAATATAAATATGATATATAAGAATACTACAGCAAAAAATACTTAAAACTAATTAAATTAATTTACTTACTTAATTTAATTAACTTGCTTATTTACTTTCTTAATAACTTATTTAACTTGCTTATAGATCATTAAGTTTTTGTGAGAAATGAATGTATGACATTTTTCTATCCTTTCTGGTCCAAAACAGATGATTTTATTTTACCTATCATTTTGAAGGTAGATATAATTTTTTTCATTTGAATCACAAGTAAACTTTATTTAGTCACTCTATCATCACATAAAATAGAGATGTTTATATTTTTAAATGTCATTTAAAGAGTTTTACTTTAAGTTAGCATTTTTCCAGAACAGATTTTCTGTCAATTATTGCCACCTAGTACCAAAGAATAATGTTTTTATAATTTTCATATAGTAGTACAAGTTTAAGCATCTCATTGTTTTTACTACATTCTTGTTTGTGAAAATTATTATTAAAACTATTTTTATTAAATTCCACAAATGCCTAAATATTAGCTTTGCAAATTCTAAGCTAATTACTAACCAGCAAAGCCCTCTACTTCCCTGGAAAATACCTTTCTTGATTTTTAAATTTCTTACGAAAGAAGTTCTCTCTCAAATTGTATTTAGCATATAGGTAACTCCTTTAGCATTTGTAATTAACTTATCATGATCTATAAAATATTAATCTTATTAAAATTGAGTGGAGTTTGAATTTTTCTACAAAAAAATTAATCTGTATTTTTAGGCAAGGTGAAATTTGTACCTCATAGGATTTTGAATTATTTTAATAAAAAACACTTAAACTAAATATATTCATCATAGTAAAAATCAAATAAGTGATTTTTATCAACTGTTTTTTTTTTTTTCCAATTTAAAGTTTTTGTTTTTATCTCGCTAAAAATCCTTCCTTAGATATTTTATTTGTAATTTGTAAATTTAAAAACTATTAAAAAATTCTTTTATGAATGAATGTGTTTTGATCAGTTTCATTACAAAATGGCCTTTAAAGTAATTATAAAATAAACGTAATTAAAAGCATAATTTAAGGTTTCTTTTAATGTTTAACAGTTTTAATGTATTTCTTCAAATTAATCAGTTCCCAAATTGACTTGAAAATGCTTTCTCATTTAAAAATGGATTTATTTTTTGATAAAGAATTTATTTTTTTCAAGTAATTGAAAGAGTAACATTTGAAATGGTAAATATAGATTTTGTCAATAGTGTGATTATCTCCAGCTGATGCTAATAATCAGTAATACATTAACAAGAACGTTTTACATTGATCAGTGATTTTATATTTGATAGAGGGTATATTCATTGTTTTCTAGGTGTAATCCCTTATAAGAGACAAAAAATTATTTCAAAGTAATAATAATTCCTATATTCCTTTATTAGGAGCCATTAAATCTAATATACTTTTAAATAAAAAATTTTATTGAAATTAAAAATTTATTTTACTTGCTCTTTAATATAATCATGCAAAAATTTGAATTTAAAACAGATATTCAATATGTTTGCTTTCCAATTCAATTTATTTGGAGGTAAAATGAATATTCTAATAATTTATATAAAAAAATCATTTAATTAAAACCCGTGTATTTAATATTTATTTATAGATACACTTAAATAATATAATTTTATGCGTTTTAAAATTTTAATTATGATGATTAGCATTGGAGTATATTTAATTACATTTCTTCAATTTTCTTAAATTTAAATTCAAGATAAGTATTTATAACAAATAAAAAATAATGGAATTAATACAATAAAAATACAACAAAAAATACAATAAAAATAGTGGAATTTCACACACACACACACACACACACACACACAAATATATATATATATATATATATATATATATATATATATATATATATATATATATATATATATATATACTATTTGGCCAAAAGTATCCGGACACCGCTTAGAAAGTAGTTCTGGCGAATGACGCAATTCAACACGTAATTGAAAGCTATAAAAGTTTTGGTAGTGATTTGTCAAATTGTACTTATTCGTTTGTGTGGCAATGAGTAAATCAAAGGAGCTTAGTGTGTTTAATCGTGGTAGTATAGAGGGATGCTACGTTTGTGGGAAATCAGTTGGTGAGATTGCGTACATTCTACAGACTGCTAAGTCCACTGTGAGTGATGTAATTGTGAAGTGGAAATGTCTAGGCAGTGATGCGGCAGAAAAATGAACCGGTACGCCGAAAACACTTAGTGGACTCAGCCGCAGAACTCTGGAAAGTGTAGTGAAACAAAATCGCAAGTCCTCGTTGGTGGAAATTTTCATGAGTTTCAAAGTTCATCAGGCGTTAGTGTTAGCAGCAGCAACGTCCGTCGAAAGTTAAAAAACTTGGGATTCCATAACCTTGCAGCCGCTCACAAGCGGAACAACACTCCACAGAATGCGAATCATCTATTGCAATGGTGTAGTGATCATCATCATTGAACTGTGGTGACATAAAAAACTGTTCTTTGGAGTTATGAATCTCGCTCTAAGGTCTGGCAGTCGGATGGACGTGTCTGGGTTTCGCGGATACCCGGCAAACGTTTCCGTAGTGTCAGCATTGTGCCGACTGTTAAGTTGGATGGTGGAAGCATAATGGCTGGGGGTGTGGTTGGAAACATGAACTCTGAGATGTATGTGGACATTCTGAACTATGCTGTACTCCCAACTCTATGCAATATTTAAGGGAAGGCCCATTTCTCTTCCAGCAGGATAACTGCTCCATTCATATATCGAAGCTTGCACAGGCATGGTTTGAAGAAATGGGTGTTCAAAAACTGGACTGGCCTTCTCAAATTCCCGATCAAAATCCCATAAAACACCTTTGGGATGAATCAGAGCACAAATTACGTAGCCAGTCGCATCGACCATCCTCACAGCAAGCACTCACTTCAGCTGTGATGAGCGCCTGGAAGGCAATTCCTACGGTCACCTATCTAAAATTGTCTTCCCAAACGTGTGCAAGCTATCATTGATGCAAAAAAAGGGGGACAAACATCATTTTAATATATGCCTCAGGACCCTCAAAGTCCATACCACTAGGGGTTCGGTTACTTTTGGCCAGAAAATGTATATATATATATATATATATATATATACATTATATATATATATATATATATATATACCTTTTTTTTCCAAATTTACAATTAATATTTAAATAAGTAGGTACATTAATAAAATATTACTATTTTTTATTCAATACATGTTTTTATAATCAGAGAGCTTCTTAATTAATTCATAAAAATGTTCATAAAAATTAAAGAGCATCAATTTAAGATAATTCGTTTTGATATTCACTATGTGAAAGAGTTGATGTACAGAAACAGTTAATTAACTATTTCGTGAAAATAATATTGAGAAGAAAACAAGAAAAACAGTTTGTCGTAATCTATTTTAAATTACCAAGAGCAATATTTCTTATTTCTCATGTATATTCATATATTTTAGTATTAATATATGAGCAGACTGAGATGCATTTTATTTCACTAATTTGCATAGAAACAAAAAAAATTGTAAATGCATTAAATTCCTTAGTTAATTTTGAGCATTTAATTTAAATGACAGTGATATATTTGCCATTGGGGGTATTCTGCTTAATATTTTCTTTCTTAAGACTGTAAATGCATAAAAATACTAAAGCATTTTTTCAGTGTTTGGTATCATTAGGCAAGTCGACAAAGAATAAATTTTGGAAGTCTTCTAAATTTACAGAAAATTTGAGTCCATAAGAAACATCATATGCTTTTCTAATGTCAAAGAAATTGTACAGAATTAAATTATATTGAAGAATTAAATAGATATTTTGTTTTACAATATTGTTTCATGTTAATTATATAATATTGTTACATGTTAATTAATTGTGCTTTATGTAAATATAGATTCATAAAAAATTACCAAGCATTGTGCAAAACTTTTGATTACTGATGAAATTAATTTCAAAATGTATTAATTGGAGTATTTAATTATTTACATTTTGAAAAATAAAATATAAAATAATTTAATCTATAAAAGAGTTTCACTTTACTCTTAAAAGTATCACATAATACATAAGTGTATTTAGTAAACATTCTAGAGGGAAATTAAAATTTCATTTTACCATAATTTACGATAAAGTTTTGTAAAATGTTCACTTAAATTTTAATAATGTATTGAATAACAATGTACATGAGCTAAATATAAAAACATTTTGGAAGTTTTTTAAAGAAAAATATAATTTTAAGGACTCTATGATTTCTTTAAAAAAACACGAAAATAATGATGAGAACATTTTTTGTTGCTCAAATTAATGATGAGAATGAAAAATGAAACTTTTACATATAATAATAACTAAATAAGGGAAGTAGAATAAAATCTAGGGGCTATTTTTCATCACAATAAATTTAAAATTTATACAAAAATATGTTGGTAGTAAAATGAATTGAAATGATGAAATTCCAAAAAAATGTACATTTGAAGGATATAATTATTCTTAGAGAAATAGATTTGAGAAAAAAGCTCTTGGTTTTGGTTGGAAATATTTATGTTAAAAATTTCTTTTCAGAAAAAAATTATGTATGTTCGTGTTCAGTCATTCAGTTAAGAAATATTGTCGAGGGATAAGGTAGCATAATGCTTAGGGCATTGGCCATACATCAGGTATAATGGTCTGGAGAAAATATTTTCTCCCCTCTAGATCAACGTCAAAACTGAAGAAATGTATCATTTGGTGGTGCCATCTATCGTGCAAGTTTTAGTGCAAAGACGTACTTTCACCTTCATGATGCTCTGGCTCTAACTTCATTTCACATAGTCGTTGATTAGTGAACTTGGTATGTGCGAGAGTCATAAGTAATAATAACAAGAAAATATCGCGACCCATTATTCATAATTATAAAGTTTTCATTTTCACTCGAAATTTAAACTTTTATAAAATATGTCCTAAAAACAAATTTGAAAATACAAAATATTCCATAATCAATAGCAGACAAAATATAAAAAAAATAATCATTTGACGGTATTGATTAAAAAGTTATTTTACATATCTTTTATAAAATTCATAATCATTCAAGAATTACCTGAAAAAATGCAACTTAATACAAAATAAATCTGAATAAAATTATATATTCCACAAAATTACATGTAGGTGCTAATTATTTTAGGAAGTTAAAAGACATCTATCTCATTTATAACATTCATAAAAATATTAATCAAAATATATGGATATAAATGCATTAAAAGTTTTGAAAATCAAATTATTCGTATTCATTCTGCTAAGTACTTAATAGTTTAATTTAAACATCATACTTTATCAATGCAAACTGTTAAATATTTATCAATGAAATATGATGTATTTAATAAAAAAATTGGCTAAAATTAGAAAACATTGATTTAATTAACCATAAATAAGGAGAATTTATATTTTTAGCAAACAAACTTGAATGGATAAAACAAAGCAAAGTTTACAAAAGGAAATAAAGAACAAAAATAAATTATTTATTCTTCTTAACTTAGGACCTCTGCAATATCTGAATTAATAATGCTGTATTGAAGCAAATACGATGCCGAATACTTTCTTTCAATTTTTATTTTGTTATCTTCCTTTTTGTCCGTTTAAAGAAAATATTTTGTTAATTTGCAAATATATGGATGTAAGTGAAGAAACTTTTACCAAGAAATTTTTTTTCTAAATAATTGTTTATTTTAAATGATGAATTTATGTTTTCACTTTTAAATTGTACTTTCACAATTTTATATGAATTTTCACTTTTATAACTTTAAAAACGCTCATAATTAGAATGAAGCAAAAATTTTACCATTTTTTAACCAATCACCATAACCAACACCCATTAAAATTGTACCAATCATAAGCACATAAAAGCTTGCACGCATATATTTAACAGTAACAATTTTACATTATAATGACAGTAACACAATTTTAGAAGTGATAAAAAAAACTGATCTTCCGGTATAATATTTTTGATTAAGTTACAAACACCGGAATTCTTTTAATTTCCTCATATTTAGATAAAATATGAAAAAAACTACTTGCTTTAATTTAATGTAATGTGCGTTGTAATAAAAAATTGAAATTGTGGTTATTTGACTTGAGAAAGTTTAATTACTTTATATTTTGTAGTTACAATTTCATATGGGAACAACAAAATATTCTGTCACTTGTCTCTTGTTATTCACTGTTATCTGCAAGCTTCAAATATATTTTGCAAAATTACAACTGAATGAATAATAGAGAATAAAATCCTTCATTTTGCTGAGTAATGTTTTGCTTTTGCAAAGTATAAAACAAAATTTATCATTTTTTTGTGTTTTCTTTAAACTTCATAATGTTTGCCAATATTTATCATTTATTATTATTTAGTATTCATCATTTATTATTGCATTATATTGCACACAATGATAATGCAAATATAATATTATTGCTTTGACTATGAGATGTGTTTATTTTGTTTGACACTTCAGGCTTGTAAATTTTGTTCAGTGTAATAATTGATGTCGAAGTGTATCAAAAACTCCCTCATTTAATTTAAGGAAATTGTATTACATTTAAAACCAATGTCACCAAAGTTTACTATTTTTAAAACTAAACTAGGCATTACATTAGTTAAGCGGAATCCAAATTTTACTCTTAGGAAAAGAAATTTACAATAGAGAAAATAAAATTTATCAAATTCAGTGTTACGCATGGATAAAGTCATCATAAATTATATTTCTCATATAAATGATAGATTTTTCAAATGTAGATTTGGACATTAATTACATATTATTTAAAAATTAACTTGCATTTAGCAAGTAATTTCCATAAATGATAAATGAAACTAGTCAATACAGATTAGTTTATATATTAAAATATCTTACTAGTTATTATATCCTTTTTGTCTTATTTACTAATTGTGAAACATATGTTCTTCATATTTTTATAAAATATAAGCAATACTATAAAACAATAAATTATTTTCTCCATATTTAATATTCTTTATAAAATAGGAGATCATTTAGTATTTATTCATGTACCCCAATTTATTATACTGTCAAATATGGCTCAAATTTTAGGAAACATAATAAGATTTCTTTTATAAAATTTAATCAATCATCGGGGGAGTTACTTATGAAGAATTTAAAGTTTATGTAGACGCGCGTTACTGTTGTAAGAGACATTTTTGTTATATCATAAAATAGTTTGTGCTTAAATTTATGGAATTTATCAAAACATTTTACACTATATAAATTCGAAAAAAATGTATAAATTGGATTCATTTTATTTCTAAGTAAATATTTTTATTCTGTGTTTAATACCGAAATCACTGCTTTTTTATGCCGGTTAACTTGTCTTGTGGTCAGCGTGCCTGACGACGCATAGAGAGGTTCTGGGTTCGAATCCTGCTTCAGGCATGGATGTACTTTCTCTCTATATATATTCTGACTTTGTCCTTTCCTTGTGTGAATGATTTGTGAATGCCTATAGCATGAATGTGTACTGAAGAAGTTGGACCCCACACCAAATACGGTTCAGCTGGAAAAGTGGAACAGCTCACCCAATTTGCCAGTCTAGCTGGCACACGAGAACTTTTTTTTATATATTTTATTTCTGATACTTTACCTGAGCTTTAAAACTAGATACTTGTGACAATTAAAGTTTGAAAATATCTAAACATTTTCTATATAATTAAAACAAGCATAGATTAATATCCACTGATCCAGTTAGACAGTCAAACTTATACAAATATTCACATTAGTTTTAATAACTAATAATAATTAAACTTTAATAACTAATAATATATAATTTCTAATTTATTTTATAAATCTCTTTTGCAAAAACTTTATTAATTAAAATCAGGCTGGCATAAATATCTTGAAGATAAAAATAGGATTAAATTTCATGATGTATTGTTTGCAAATAAATATTTATATTCAATGTTTGTATGTTTTTGTGATCTATATTTATTTTTTTCTCAGGTTATAGACATAGAAATCGATAGATTTTTCATTTTAAAAATCTGGAATAATCAAATCTGGTCACACTAAAGATATACCTTATATTAAACTGAACTTATTTATACATACTCCTTTAAAAGATCAATTGAGTTTGTATTAGATCCATTTTCAATGATCTGATAAGGACATGAACTTATTTTTATAGCGAAAGTTTGAGATTAAAATCTTCTTAGTACTAAAATGTTGGTATATACGTATGCTCTAAGGCTGTATGAAGAAGGTTACGTATCTCATGTTTGCTTTACCTCTTTCACTAATTATAGAAGTAATTATTTACATTGAAGCAACAGGCAGAAATACAAATAACCAACTATTATTTATTAAACAAATATATCATAATAAAATTAAACATTAGATCCTTGAGAAATTTGGCAGTAGAAATTTTAAAAAATTTATGCTTAGAACAGCATATACATACTGCTAAAATACAACACAAGAATTCATCGATCTAGTGAGCAGTGTATGATGAAGAATCAATCAATCTGAAATTATTGGCAAAAATTTTCTTCTTATTGAAATTTTTGTAGAACAATATAGGCTGAGAACAAGTGAAACTTTTCTGTGTCAAGAAGTTCTTATATGTATTAAAAGATTTAGTCAGGTCCCTTTTAGGAATTTAAAGGCTTTTGTTTTAAGTTTAGTTAATGTGAATGATTGCTAATCGAGCCATATATCCAGCAGTAACCCATGCAAAAATATTAGTCAATGTGAAGATGTTGAATATATTTTGGTAAAATGTGTTATCTAGGGGCCACATTGCACGTGTGCAACCATCTTTATAATATAAATAGAACCGAGACTCTCATCTGAAAATATGATATCAAAGCATTCACTCTATTAAAGGTATTTCTGTCTGATATGTAGTCAAGTATTGTTTAGATATCCTTGTTATCAAGTTGACAATTCCTTCTTCAGTGAACATCATTGAATTAATTGCTTAGGCACCCACTGCCTCCAATTTTTGGTTCTTAGTTTTTAACATTTCTATATGATTCATCGAAGCCAGGCAGGTATCACATATGTTTTCGCAGTTATTAATGAATATGTACTATTCATATCCAGTATACGTTCTTCATGATATCCTGATTTTAGTTATAAAATTAGAAGCGAGAAATGACTGGAAAGCGATTCTTTTTTATGACTTTGATTTTTCACGAAAATAAACGTTATAATGCAATGTGTAACCTTTCATATAATTTCTTCATATGACTGCATTTTCATTGTCATCATAACAGTTTAATTTATCTGAATGGGTTATAAATCTATGCATTGATTATCACTGCATTTGTGACATAAATATCACATTTATAACACATTACCTTATTGATGGAACATCTTTAATGGCAAGAAGTAAATAAAATATAGCAAATAATTTGTAATTTTTTGTAATGATTTTTACGACCACTGAAAATATTGTGTTTTACTCCATGTATCTCGTCAGTTTATTACTATTTTTTGAATATAAATTTCACTGAGCATAATAATGGCATTTCAGATTCGTTGAAGGGAAATATATACTCAAGTATTTTTAGTAATAAATCAGGCTAATTTTGCATCTAATAATGGAATTGGCCAAGCTCTTCATGATGCATAATCATGCAAAATTAAATTCAGCTCAATGGGTAAAACATTTTAAGTCTTAATGGATATAAATGAAATTAAATTCTTAGAATTTTTTGTAGCTTTTTATAAATTATTTAAGCTATAAAATGTTTCGTAATATTATCATTAAACATTTATATTTATGTATTCTTAGAAAATGTATTTCTGTTTCATCAAATGCGATGAGATTTCATTTAATCATGTCATAATATTTAAATTTTAATGACTAAAAATGCTTGTCATCGAGACAACAATTTTATTTCATATCTTGAAAAAATAATTTAAGTAAACAGTATTGGTATTCATGAAGCTTGCATACTTAATTTACAAATTTTATAGCAAAATGCTAAAATTATTCATTTCTTCAAATATGTGAGAAACTCTAAAAAATAATTTAACTATTAATGCCTTTATTTACAGCAAAATACTTGAACTTTAGACTATATAATTCTATAACTGCAAATAATTTATCAAAATCAAATATACTGCTATATAAAAATACTGCTATATTTAGGTAAAAAAAGTCACATTTTCGGATGTTATGAGTTGATCAGAGGGTTTGTTTGTGTCACGAACTAAAAGAAACAATGGACCTTAGTTATTAAGCAAAACCAAAATGAAATTTTTACAAGAAATGGAAATTATTTTCTTGTTTCGCTAAAATATTGAATGACTTGACACCTCTGTGTGTGTAATTATTTGGAGGCTACTTGCAAGTGTCCATGTGGATTTCATGTTTCTATAAAAAAGATATATAATTGAGAAGAATACATAGATTTATAGAACATTAATTGTTAATCTCATTTATATCTCATGTCCAATAATCAAAATCTATATTTCAAAACTCTAACATATATTTAATTTTTATATCTTAATATCGAAAAATTTTTTTCATCCCTTGAGTTTCATGTTTTTGTTTTTTATTTTTTTTAAATCTTATTTTATTTCAGATGATTCCACAAATTATTTTTAACATTAATACTTCCGAAATTAATTTATTTTATATCAGTTTCCTGTCAATAAGAAAACTAACGACATCTGTTACTTTTTATTGAACTTTAATTATATACTTATAATTTTCAAAAGAATTTCTAAATTCTTTATTTTATTTAATATTTTTCGATTTTTGCTTTCTTGTAATTGTTTCACTTATAATGAAATAAATTTTGAATAATTTGTTCCAAGGAAATTTCAAAGAATGGTATTTGATACTAATACATTGAACAGTCGAGAATTCATTTATCATGCAGTTATATCTATGTAATTGGTAATTTATTAGGCATTTATTCATTGTGTTAGTACATAATTTGATTATTTATAAATTAATGTGCTTAGAATATTTTACAATATGATTTCATAATCTCAAAATGAGCTACTGCAATTTTACTAGGAAATTTATTCTTGATTCAAATTCTCATGCTTTTATTTAATTTCAATAAAATTCAATAAAAGGTTTATTCTATAGAAGTAAATGCATACAAAAATATTCCAAATAATTTCAAGAACGCGTGAGTTATTCCAAAATCTAACTATTTACTTTTAATTGAATTGAAATATTTGTTTTAAATTCCTTTATTTAGATTGTTGCATTTAAAATCAATTTAATTCATGTTGTACTGTCTCTTAAATTTATATATTTTAATATTTTTTATTTAAAATGTTTATATAAACTTAAATATATTTATACATATATATATATATATATAAGTGTGTGTGTTTGTGCTATTAGATTAATTAAGTTACATAGGTTTGTCGTAATTTAACTTAATGGAGATAAAATAATTTCTCTGTGACGAAGGTTTTATATTCAGTAAAAATAAATTGTAAATTTAAAGTTTTATAATAAGAAAGTCTTAAAAAATAGCAGTTTAAATGAATTAAACTAACTTCTATTTTGTAAAACCTTAAAATTTTCAACTTTTTAGCATATCTTTTACTGAATTTTAGAATAAATGCCATTTTTAAAAAGGATCATCTTTCCCTCAAGAACATTTAAGAATTTCAAACTTTTTCACTTATTGTCTCAAGTTTCTTGAAAATTAAAACTTGAAGAAAGTCTTACAATTAAGTTACAAGTCTCCGTTAGAGTTTTTAAAAGGAAAACCTTAAACATTTTTACAAATTATTTTTTATTAGAAAAATAAAAATTAAAATTAAATCAAATAATAGAGCAATTGTTTTTCACTTTATAAATTGCAATTGTATTAAATTCCTTTTTCAATTTAAAAATATTACATTTCTAACAATTAATTAATTAAAATAGATCATGAATTAAAGAAAATATATTACTAAAATACTTAAATTTAATTAACGCAAATTTTAGATTTATGTTTTATATTAATTTAAGAAGAAATATTACCGTTTATATTATTAAATACGAATAGAACTTATCTATAATAAGATTATCACGTAAAAAATGACGTTTATTTATTCCTAATATAATATATTTTATATCATAGTATTCATAATTGAATGGCTAATGAAACATGAATATTAAAATCATAATTAGTTAAGTAATTTTGAAATGTTTTATTTAATTATAAAACCAAGTTTTTTAAAATTTATTTAAAAATGTACTAATGAAATTTATATAATTATTAAAAGTCAGATTGCATTCTCTCTAGCGTCTTTAATTTGAATTTTCATAAAAGTATTTATATTTAAAATAATATTTAATTTAAAAAATAATCTTTGAAAGTAAATTTGCAGAAAATGTTACTCATACTATGAATTCAATTTTCATACTTTTATAGAAAACTTCATTTAATTATTATAAAAGATAATCAAATATAATTTACTAGTTTTTTTATATTTTAATGTATTATTAAAACATTCTTAAATTTATATAATTAGCTTTCTCATTAAGGTACCCGAACACGTTCAGAGAACTTTTTTCAAATACACTGCATATATACATTGTAACGATATTTTCTTATTTCACTTTAGAAAACATTAATATTGAGCTGCTAATATTTGATATATTCCAGTATTATTCTTCAAAAATGTTAAATATATATATACAATTTTAAGCATTTTTTGAAAAAATTAAAAAATGCCACAATTAATTGTTTTAATTGAATTGAATTTGTTTAGTTTAGACGTTATTTTAAACGTGCTTTTAAACTGTATTAAATTAAAACAGTTGTATTTATGTATTAATATTATATATAAATCAACTGTTTCGCTTTTATTCCATTCATTATTTAATTAAATAGTTTTACACCTAATTATAAATCATAATCACTAATACATATGTAATTAATACCCCAATCCATACAATAAATTAAATTGTATCTTACCATACTCATTTAAGTTTACAGTTTTTTTTCTTTTAATTACATATTTCAAGCAAAATTTGGAAATATTATATTTTTGCAAATATGTTCCAGTAAATATCATCTTATGACAAGCCTAAATTACATTTTAAGAAAAGAAATTAAATTTACTATCATCATATTGTCTTCAATATTTAAAATAGAATTTATTTTAGATTTAGTATAACAGAAAAAATATTTTCTTACTTATTTAAATAGCAATTAGCTTGATGTGTGAACACGTTTTTCTAACTATATTAGATTAAAATTATTAATTTTTTATGAGCATATAATTTTATAATGTTTTTAAAATCATCAACGTCTGACCGAATAACTCATTTAAATAATATCAGGAATGTTGATAATATTCATGGTGATTAATAATCAGAAACCTATATATTACCGTAGCCTAACTGATAGCTCAGTGATATGCTGTCTGATTTTATGTGTTTAAGAATTCGTGGATTAAATTTGGCCCTCTAGTTTCATTGCTTATAATGATTTGAAATTTATTTTGAGCTCATAGATTTAGTCAAATTATCTTTTGTGTGTTTAACAAACAAATAAGCCTATGTTAATTTAATTTTTGAAGTAGAAAATTTCAAAAATCACCAATAATGTCAAACAATGACTTGGTATTTTTAGAACCAAAAAGAAATTTTCGAAAATTTAAATTCCAAAATACGAGGATTTCCTTATTTTCATTCACTTTTTTATAGTAGGAAAATTCTACGTAAATATTGAGTAGTGAAAGCTTTGATTCCTAGATTACACAAGTAAAGAAAACTGCAAATGTACTTGAAAATGAAAAATAAAGTATGATTTTAAGAATATTTTTTACAGTACCTTAGTGGTTCTAATAAGAAAATATCTGTCTAACCTACATGAAATCGGAGTGTGTGACCATGAGCAAGAATTTCAAATCAGGGAAAAAAAATCTAAAGCAAGTTAAGAATTCACTGTAAAAAGTTTATTTTATTCAATTCCATTCAGAAATAAACTCAATAAATTCAACAAAACAAAATTTGTATTTAATTCAAAATGGGTAAAATTTTTATTTTTATAACAGTGTAATTCTTTTTTTACATATTAAGAGAGAAATGATTGCTTTTGGAATTATTGACATTAGGTGTTTTCATGGATAGAATTATTTTGAATAAGGATCTAATGAAAATATGCAGTTATTCCTGTTTATAAATAAAATTTTGCTTACTTTCGAAGTTAAATAAATTATTTTCTAAAAATTAATACTTTAAAATATAAAATAAAAACAAAATGACGCATATCATTTTACACGGTGCATAATAAATATTTCTTAATAGCAAAATTTAAATTTTTTATACGTTAATATTTTAACCAAAGGAAAAATAAATTTTATACTATTTTTGTAAAGTATAAATTTAAACATACCAGTATGATAGAAAATATTCGTTATACATATTAAAATTAAAGATTCATACAGCTTTTTAATTTCATGCTTCATAAATGATAATTTTATGAAAAACAAAAAGTCGTACAAGTGCAAATGATACTATAAATAATCTTGCAAACTGTACCAAAGCATTATAAAATTCTGAACAAAAATAATTATCCGATACTATGATAGTTCAAAAAAGAGAAATTGATTATGTATTAAAATCTGAAAACTGAAATGAAACATATATCCCATCACAGTCTTTGAAAACAGTTGTTAATTTCATACACTACCGAACCAGTTACGCATACATAATCTATTATGAATATTCACCATGTTAATTTCGTAGTAATCTTTTCTTAATGTTTCATATTATATGAATAGGTATTAAAAATGAACGTAGAAAAAGGTTTTCAACCTATGAGTAATAATCTTTGTTCTCTGCAAACTAAATTACTTCCATGTTTTTATCAAAAGTCTGCAAATATGAAAACTCAGATCAACATCATAAAAATAATCAAAAATCTCTAATCAAAAGTACAGGAAATGAATTACTACGCTGATGAATATCTATAGTCGTGATTTTGTAATTAAACATTTAAACATGTTTCTGAAACAATAATGCTTGATTATTTAAAGTTAATTATAACCATGTAGATGACACAACTCTAATTATCATTTAAATAAGAAAATTTTAATAAATAGTGAAATATTAAACACCAAGTAGCGTTAGAGAAAAGCGAAAATTGAATTTAAAACAGCATTGAGAAATATAATAGTTCTGTAATTTACAAATTGAATGACAAATTTTACATTCATGCCAAAAGCAAAAGAAACAATTTCTCTAAATATTCACCTAAAAATGAAGCAGATAAACAGGCATACTATACAAGTTCATAAAGATTTATGTTTTAAATGAATCGTAATGTGCTTTAACAACACAACAGATAATTAGGAACGAAACACAAAATGTCAGATTATTTCACTTACAAAGTTTTTCACAGTCTGGAAGTTAATAATTGATCCACAGAGAACGTTACTGATAGGGGATTGACATTTTATTGAAGAAATTTTATAGAAATATGAGACGATGTATAGTAAAATATCGCAAGAGTAATTGCAATTTTATAAGTTTTATTTTAATACCTTTTCTCAAAGAATAGCTTATTATTAAACATAAAATCAAAAAGCCATTTGAATTCTTCACCTTGGTGAAATCATCTGAATACTTCACCTTGGCTCTCTTAAAGGATTTTATCTTGAGAAAATTTTTATAGAAGTTTTTGATAGTTCTAACCTTTAATATGCAGAATCATCACCTCTAGACTTACATAAAAATTATTTAAAAATCCATAATTTGAAAAAATTGCTTTTGAGAAGTAAAATATTAATGTTCTCAATTAAATTACTTTACCGCTCCATTATACACTGCAAATTATGAAATGTCAACAACAAAAAAGTTATGAAAACTTTTAAAAAATTTAAAATGAGAAACTAATAAGATCTATTAGCATAAAACTAATGATATTATAATATTTAGAATTAGAAATTCTTGTTATTAATAAATGAATGAATGAATGAAGATTCTTATGATTCAGTAATCTGTTATAGAATAAGTATTTATGACTATGAATTCTGAAATTTTTATGACTGTTACCACCCTCTGAATATGTATTTTGTTTATATCTATATTTATTCTTGATTTTATTATATTCATTCAAACAAATATCATAACTATTAAAATTAGAATTAACTATTGAAAATTATAATTTATTACTGAAAATCTATCATCATTTTAAAAAATTTCAATATAATAAATATTTCAAATTATGCGACAAAATTTACAATTATGGTTATATACATACATATATATATATATATATATATATATATACATATATATATATATATATATATATATATATATATATATATATATATATATATATGAAATATGTAATAATTTTAAAAAGTGAATTGCTCTGCCCAATGAAGCAAAAGGTATATTTCTCAAATAAACATTCTTATTGCAAATAGTGTTCATTAATTAGTTTCTACTTTAAACTAATTTTTTAATCTATATTTTAAAAATCTATATTTATTTAATTTAAGTAATTTATTCATATTGATAAATTTCAAAATATTTAATTAATAGGAATAGAACAAGTTCAACAAATTAGAAACTATACATATATATGAATTAAATAATTTCATTTTACTTACAATTTTTACTATGATCAGCATCCTTTAATGAAAGTTCTTTTGCTAGCTAATAATTTAAAATTTAATTAATACAAAATCGAAAAATATGAACTAATGCAATGAATTTTTTTCATTATTTTTGAAAATACCAAAGGTTTAGTAATCAAGACGTAGAAAAAGGAAAGAATATTAAAATGTCTCCCAAATTCCCATCCAATCAGTCTGGTTTGGATAATGAAATTACTTTTCCAACCCTAATTCAAAAATTTTTTCCTCACAAATCAAGTTATAAAAAGAGATACTCTTATTTAGTTTTCTAATTTAAATGAAATGCTGATTTTTTTATATTTACTATAGTTGCTTGATTTCTTGCTATTATGCAACAAAACTAGAATGTTCCATACTAATTAAAGGGAATTTAAATGGAAAATCTGAAATAAAATAATTAATTTTTAAATGTTCATTATATTTTATTATTTCGAAAAAACTTTGGAAGCTAATATTTAATTCAATCATTTCTCTGACACACATAATTTTGGAAGTAAAGCAAAAAGGTTTCATTAAATAAACGTAAAACCTCATATTTGATACAAATCATTAGATGGAAAATATAAATAGCTGTTTAAAAAATTCCTGAATTAGGTTAACGTCAATATAGTAGTAAATTTATTATTAATAGTTTTCTTTATAAATTTCTGTATTTTATTGAAAATATCATTTGTGATAAATATGTTATGTATAAATTAATTAGGTACAATTAATATGCAAACATTTTTAATTACAACATTTAAAAGATTTACAGATCTTCAACAAACTTATATAATGTTTTAATTTTGAATTAATCAAGTATTTAAATTTCATTAACTATTATTATTTGAAAAATATATAATATTTTAGCATAACTATAACATGTACTTACCTTATGATTATTACTGTTGACAATTTTTATTTTAGTGAAAAATAAAACAAATTATATGCATTCTCAATCATTTTCATGCAAATTCGATAGAATAAAAATTTGGGTTAAGCAAAACATTTGTCGATAAAATTTAATTTCTGGTAACCCTAATATTTTCAGTACTTTCATTAACATAATTTAGTGGTTGTTTTTTGTTATATCTATTTTGACGTATATTTTCGATTATAAAAAATAGCCAAAATTTCAAGGGGAACCAGAAAATAAACTTTTATAAAAATTTCAGCAAAATATTTATTTATTTTATAATGCCGTTTTGTTAGCATATAAAATTTTAATGAAACTTTTGATGAGAAAATTTTTGAAAACGTTCTAAATATACATACACCAAGAGAAATTTCATTACCTACTTAGAAAAGTGAGAGAAAAACTATTAAACAAAAATTACTGATTTTTTTTCTTGAAACGATTTCTATTAGTACTGAGACTATAGTCCATTTAATTAAACGTGACATTCAAATATATTTAAAATTTCCCTTTGTGCAATTATAAAGATTAAAAGCGAATTATCCTTTAGTCTATAATTTAATTAAATATTTTATCAGTTTCTGTTTTGCTATTTATAAAATAAATTGTATTAATGTTTCATTTTAAAAGTACTGTTAAGCAGTAAGCTGATTAAAGGGTTACATTTGAATACTTAACGATATAATAAGTAAATTACTTATAATTGATTTCATTACTGGTTATTCTTAAAAACATGTAAAAAAACCATCATTTTTATCATATTTATTTTTATAAATAAATATTTAAATACCTAATCATTACCATTTTTATTTGAATGATAAATACCACTTACCATTTAAATGAAAGAGTGAAAATCAACCTTAATTTTTTATATTTTCACCTTGAGTAATATAAATATTCTTATCAAAAACTGATAACATATATTTATAGTTTGACGATGCATGCAACATTCCAAACATTCTGTAGTTACTATTATTTTTATCAAATATTTAAAATACATTTTTGATAGTCTTTGTTATGCTCAAAATGGTTTTATTTATGCAAATAATGAATACATTTGCAAATAAATTTATTTGTTTAGGCAAGTTTATTAGGTTATGAATATTTATTATAGACATTAAATTTAAATACATGACAAATAGTAAAATAATGGAATGATAAAACAAAAATAAAAAAAATTAATATAGTTTAATATTCGCAGTAAAATAAAAATAAATTTCATCTTATTGTATTTATAATATTTACTATTCTATTATTTTTATTGATCAAATATAAAGATGTATCATCCAAATATAATAACTGAAGAAAGGCAATTGTTTCTCACTTATAACAATCATTTTAAGTCACATTTTATTGAAATATGCAAAAAGAATATCTTATAACCAATAATATAACTATTTTGCTTAAAAAATAAATACACATATTTTGAATTAAATGCAACATATAAAATCATTTCCAAATGGTTCAAAGCATAATACGAGGATTTCTTTTTAAGAAATATTCAAAATTTATATGATAAATCTAAAATATCAAGAAGACTAAATATTTTAAAAGTATTTGACTGAAAAGTTTTCAAATTTCGATAAAGATTAAACAATATTTTAAGGCTTTAAATATTGTATTCTAATGTGTCTCATTTGATAAAATATACTTTTTTAAATTTGAACTGAATTAAATTAATAGTACTAAAAATCTTTTCTTAGTTTTTTGAAATTATTCTCTATTTCGAATTTGAACGGTACAATAAATTTAGTTATAGTCAATTTGATTAAAGTAATTAATTTTACAAACACGAACTTCTGCATCGTTCGATGCCAATTTTTTACCTTTAAAATATTTTTCACTAGTTCAAATCTTTATTCAGCCATTGTACAATGTTTACATATATTTTAAAGTAATAATATTTTTATGAACAAGTTAGATATCATTAAAAATAATATAGTGCTAAAATTAAGCAATGAATCAAAAAATATAAATGGAATATTCGAACTATTTTCTGAAATATGATAATGTATTCACGATTAAGAATGTTAAGTGGTGAGAAATGCTTCAACGATTTCAGAAATATGTGAAAGTCTTAATGATGACACCAACCACTGCATTAATGTCCTTAATAAAATAGCAACGACGTGTCCCAATTGGCAGACTGAAATGTCGGTAATAATCTCAGGATTCATAATCAGAGCTCTGGCGATGTCAAGAATCCAGACAGCCTAATGAGGAAGCAGCGGAGCTCTGAAACGCTGATAAGCCAGAGAGAAATTCTCTATATCAAGAATGCTAAGTAATGCGTTATACAGCCAAAATATTACGGACACAGTTAACCCTTGAGGAAGCTGTATTAACCTTTATGATTCAAAGCACTTTTCTATTTTCAGCTGAGAACATTTTTAAGAGATAATGGGGATTTTTCCTTCGCAATTAATATAATAATTTCTGAGAAAATAACTTAAGTAAATTGGTAAGATTTTGAGCATTTTGATCATATTATATTAAAAATATGTACCAAAAAGAACGGGTGTAACAGGAAATGAAATATACTTTAATTTTTGTTAAGAAATATAAAATCCTTTTCAAATTTTGTTTTAAGCCGACTGATAGTGAAGTGGCTAGCGTCCCTAGCTTCCGAGTCGTAGGTCCCGTGTTCGAATTCTGGTTCGGGATTGGATGTTTCTTTCTCTCTTTGTGTTTGTTTCTCTTTATTACTTCACTTTCTGGAAGAAGATGGCACACTCTCTGGGTGTCTCATTCTATGATGAGTCATCATTTTTTCAAGCTGAATAGGGCAAAGTTCTTAGAACAGCTGGGTATTAGAAAAACAACTTTGTTTCTATGTAATTCTCTAATTCTTTTGTGAAGTTTTAAAACACATATTTTGATAATGAGCTGTGGCTGAAAGTCATAGTATAATTTTCTTTTATTATCCAACTCTTATTATTACCATTCGGAAGAACGCTTCATGGACAATTCTTGTGATGCAAAGCAGAAAACCAGCAAACTTCCAAGATTTCACTTTAGCCAATATTGTCAGAAGAAAAAAGACTGAAACCCATCTCCTTTTGTTCAAAAGTGGAAATTATTGAACTTAGAACCTTTTATTCCGATTTTACACTGTCTAAATTTTGACTTAAACATATAAAATGACTTTTTCAGATCAAATATCTTGAAAACTATAAAGAACATTTTTATATTGTAAAAATTATCGTAAGAACCTAAAATTCCCTAATTCTTCTGATCGAGCGAAAAGTACATTCAAAAACACATTTGAAATAACAAGTTGAGTCATAACAATCTTTAAGTTAATCCGTATAATATTTCTCGATTTTTAACATATAGAAATGTATGTCGCAGAATGTTTTTAAATTGCTTCAAATATTGAAGATATAATATAAATATTTAGCAAAACATCAAAATTCCAATTCATATGTGTGTGTGTGAAATTTCATATTAAAATAAAGTTAGTAGATATATAATACATAAATAATTTTTCCACGCCAATGATATCACTGATGTCTATAACAAATATGAAAGCAAAGTAAAAAATAAAAAAATATTATATTTACTAATGTATTTGTTATTAAAATTGCCCTTTGAGTTCATAAATTTATAAGAAATGCTTGTATTGTATGAATTTGAAAGTATGATGTCTCAACAGTTTATCATTTCATATATTGAATTCATATTATTAAAAAAAAGTATTTAACAATTTGTATTGCAAAATAAAAATATTTTTTTATACTTATAAATAATTTGCCAAATTAAAATATTGTACTATGTATAATATTACATTACACTATATATAAAGAAAATATTGCACTATACACCATATATACAGAAAATTAATAGAGAGTTAATGGGTTTTAAACATTACCTATTAATATTCAATTAATCAAGTTCTGAAGAATATTTTAAATGCTATAAAATCAATAATTATAGGAAAATTATACATTATAAAAAAAATTTTACTTAAAGTCAAGGAATGGAAATTTCAGTACTTAATATATATTGAAAAATATTTATGTGCAGTTTAAATAGCATTAAAAAATTAAACTAAATTGAAAATTAATATAATTTATTGTAAACTTAAAATTAAATCTTTGATCAACTTCAAAAATCTACATGAAGTTGATATAAAACATATATTATTTATGAAAGCTGAATTGTCTTGCATAATAATTGATTTCTTATATATAGTGTTATTTAGATTGCGCTAATATTCGTTTTTGTTTTTTGTAATACTATTTATCAAGTTTGAAGTGACAAAATTTTTGAAACAGATTTATTTTGCTCATATAAAGTTGGTTGTTTTTTACAGGCATAGTGCCCACACTAAATTATTTATTGCCCACACTAAATTATACATACATAGTGCCCACACTAAATTATTTATTGCCCACACTAAATTATACATACATAGTGCCCACACTAAATTATACATACATAGTGCCCACACTAAATTATAGATTGCGCTAATATTCGTTTTTGTTTTTTGTAATACTATTTATCAAGTTTAAAGTGACAAAATTTTTGAAACAGATTTATTTTGCTCACATAAAGTTGGTTGTTTTTTACAGGCATAGTGCCCACACTAAATTATTTATTGTAATTTTGATAAATAGTTAACACAATGTTATTATTTTAAAATCTCTTTGAAGTGTAAAATTTAAAAAAAATTATAATGTATCATTTGAATAAAAAATGGAATTTTTTTGATTAAAATTGTTAATACTAAATAATTTGAAGTTATTTGTTGATAAGCGAAAAAATACTAGTAGTCCAGAACATTAGTGAAAACATGGTTTACTTAATTAAGAGAAGATATAGATAAAAAAAAAATTGACTTTATATCTTACAGCATTAAATGAAGGTTGTTTACAGTTGTTTTTTTAATCTAATAAATATTAAAACAAATCGAATAATTATATGCAAATTATAATACTATCACAAATGTATTCTAATATTTTATTTACTTTATTTTCCCCGCATATAGATTATATACACAATTTTACTAAAAAATACAGTACAACTTTATGAGAGCAATAATTATTCATCAAATAATATGAGTGGTACTGAAATTAAAAGAAACTTTTTGTCTACAGGTGAGTGTTGTGATTGTACAGTTTTCATAGTTTTACAATGATATGCTTTATGAAAATTGTCATGATATTTGGGTAAAATACATTGAATAAACAAAATCATTTGCACGAGAAATGCTATGTGTCATATAAACTACAAACATGATTTTATAAGAAAAGAAGTTTAATGAAGATAATCATAATTGATTGTGAATTTCTTATTTTATAACTGTGACCATGCTTACCATTGACAATTAAGTTCTTCTAGAGTTCATATTTGTCCCCATCTATCGATGGATACCAAAATACCAAAAGTTAGCTAGCTTTCATTTAAATCATAGAAACATATAAGATAATCAGTTAGTTGTTTGAAGTTTCTTATAATGAAAATGAATTTAAAATAAGGATTAAAATGTGCTTATACAATGAATTTTTTTACTTACTTTATACTATCACCATGTAAAATGAAATTTTATTGTTCAGCTTTTATTTAGATTAGCAATTAAAATCATGTTAATAATAAATCGTGTTAAGTAATTCATATAATAAATCAACAAAACACTTTCATTTAAGCCATTAGCAAAAATTTAATACATCTGCACATATATTTGGTAAGAAACAAGTCAAAATACATAATTTTTAATTTCATTAAAAATTATTTTTAATACAGCAAAAAAGTGTGTCAAATTTGTTAGAATGATATGGTACTATGAACTTCTGGTTTTTATATTGAAATGTGCATCATAATTTAGTTTCGCTATTTTATTTCAAAACTGGAGACATTTATGTGTCACAAGCTAAATGTCGACATTAATTCAAACATTTCTTACGAATTTGTATGCGTAAAATATACTTAACAAAAAATATATTTCTTGAAAAATAGTGCTATTTGCTATTTTAAAGATTTATATCTTTATTAGTAAACAATTTTCTACTTTCAAAATATGTTCCCAAATTTAAATAATAAGTTTTGGGCAAAACAAGTTTTTAACAAAGAAAAATTTGATCAGAAAATCCTAATTTATTTTGAAAAATCCTAATTTATCAGAAATGCTATTAAGCAATTCAATATAATCCGTATATTGAATTGTTAAACAGCATTTCTGTACTGTTTTAAAATATTTATGCATGAGGATTTTTTTTTAAACTTTACGAAAAAATATTAAATAAAAAAATCATAAACATTATTGAAAACTCAAAATATTTATTGTAATCATTCTATGATTTGTTATTTTTGAAATTATTTCCATATATTTTAAACAAATTTCTAAAAATTGTAAAAATGATCACTTGTTTAACATGGTATTATCATTTTTTTTACATATTATCAATTTACAAATCTGGAATAAAAAATTTGATGTAATCAAAGATACAAATTAATTTTTTAAATTCTTGTCTCTTTTTTCTCTGCACAAATTATTTGAGATTATTGTCTAGAGAAAATTGTCAATCAAACGTATTGTATTCTTTACTTAAAATTCTTCTAATATTGATTATTTGAATATGCACATCAAACAAATAAATCATACATAATACGTTCATATATGATTTATAATTTTGATATTATCAAGTTTAATCACTTTATAGAAGATTATAATTGTAAAATTAATTACTAATAATATATATAGCTAATTTACGTTAATTTAATAAATAAAAATTTTACTTATACTTTTATGATAATATTTTTAGTCATTACTTTATGAATAGACATAAGAACCTGTATTTCTATTCTGCTGTAATATTTATTAAAATTCCTGTATCTCACTTATTTGTTGCTTTATCAAAAATAAAAAACTTAATTTTTATGAATTAAATATACCATGGGTGATGAAATAAATATGTGGTAAAGTAAAACCGCATTTGAGTTTATGAATTTTTGGGGCTTTAATTTTTGAAGCACAAAAGAAAAGTCTATGAGAATGAACATCATCAAAAACCTGTAACGCATATACTTTTCTTCTAAAGATATAATAAATTAAGAGAAATTGAATAGTATGTGTTATATATAAGAAAAGAAATTTCAAACACTATTAATATCTCTCGAGAAATAAATTATGACTTTCACAGCCCAAAAAATAAAATTTTCCAACATAAACTATGATGATAAGTTAGAAGTGAATTCTATGCTCTGAGTTATGGTTATGTAGGTTCTTTCCACAAGTAAAATTCTCAAGAAGCTAGTTATTTATAAACTATAGTATTTAAGAAGTTTCTCTTTTCTTCTATGAATTTGGGTTGAAACTGCTTTTAATATTAACGGTGTTTTTGAAGTAATTTTCAAAAGTTGTGAAACTTTCGCTCACCAAAACTAAAATTTATGATAAATGTTATAAAGTTTTCTAAAAAAAAATTTATAATAATTTTATAATTGTATGTTAGTTAGTTGGAAACTTAAGTGAGAATTGTTTAGCTGTATTTATTTACAAAGATTTCTTTCAGAATCACCAATATTCTGTTACGAAATATATATTTTTACTCAATAAAATTTTATATTGACTTTTTCAACCTCTTAAGAACCTAACCTGAAATATTTTGAAATAAAAACATTTGATTATTTCTTTACTTGCTTTGATGAAGCTGGTATGGTGATGGTATCCCATAAAACTTAAAATGACTATAATTAAATCAGTTCTAAAATTTTTAATATATGATGCTACTAAATGTTTCTGAAATAATCTTTGAGTCAGCCAATGGATACAGAACATTTCAATGATTTGCATTAAGTATATAAAAATGCATACTCTATAAAGTGAGAAATCCATAAAAATTATAATAAATATTGTAATTTTCATATCATTACTAAAACGATATTGCTAATTTCAAATCAATAAATTTATGTAGGTCAGTCAGACGGATTATTTGTCTACTACGTAAATATGTTTAATCTATAATTTTTTTGGTGACACTGTGAGGTAACATTTCAGACATTTTTCGCTTGCTGTTTCCCAAAACGAGTTTAGTATTTTTATAACCAGTCGCAAACACGTCTCAACAGCTGCAAATAGCGTATAATTGGAAATCCTTGCAGTGATTTGTTTTCTGTGGGCAAAAAGGTGCAATTGCACTGAAATTTATGGACAGTTGTACATGAAGTATATGATGAACGCGCAATGCCACGTTAACCAATCGGGAAATGTTGCAACATGTTTGAGAATGGACGTACAGCTACTGAAGAAGCTGAGAGCAAGAAAAGACCATTAACTACAACAAATGCAGAAATTGCTTCTTGCGTGAATGAATGCTTTTTTGTAATCAGACGCATAAATGTAGACAAAATCTGAAATGAACTGGATATTTCTCATGGAAATGTGCATGCATAAAATTAATACTTTTCACCTTAAATTTCGTAAAGTTTGTGCTTGATGAGCGCCACGTCTATTGAAGGAGGAAAATAAAGTAAAACGTTTTAAAATTGCTTTTGCGTGGAGTTGAAACAGTAACTCACCACTTTTCAACCAAAATGCAACGCAGTTGGTTCGAGGGGTGTCGAACTGTTTCATCTCCAGGAAAGATGATGATGATGTTTTCCGACAGTGAAGGCGTGGTATATACAGAGTTCATGCCACAGAGGGCCACAATTAATGCATCTTCTTATTATGAAACACTACATCGATTGCGAAAATCTCTTAATTTAGGTGGGAAATATCAAATCACTCTCCTTATACGCAACACAGCACTCTGGATCGGAAATATATAGCTCATTGTGGAAACCCATAGTAATCAGAGGGGAAACATATATAATTATAGCCCAGACCTTTCCCTTACAGATTTTCATGTGTTTGGCCCCATGAAACAAGAACTTTCAAAGTGAAGGTACCATTTGGATTCTATGTGAAAGCTACAATCTAGCAATGGTTATTGGACTTTGGACGTGATTTCTTTGTAGATGGCATCGAACGTGTTCCACACTTCGACAAATACGTAAATAACGGAGATGGTTACGTTTAAAATTAGATTTGGAATGTAACTTTATGATATCAATAAAAATGTTCTATAATTTCTAGCCTATTTTGTTTTTTTAAGCAGTGCAACTAACTTTTTTGACTGTGTGATCATTGTACCTTTTTCTTTTAAGCTTTGATTAACTATAACTGTAGTCAAATTGGATCCATAAAAGTTCTTTTTGACAAAAGTAAATCCTGATCTAATAAAATGAAACCAAACTTTGTCATGCTTCATTTCTAAAATTAGGAGATATTGTCTTGTAGTTTAAAACTTTTTTCTGCAAGATTACATTTAGAATTACATATTTAAAATAAGAATCCTTGGATAATTATTTTCTGAAAATAATTGATTCACTTAATAAAAGAAATGTTGTTGGTCTCTTTCAATCTAGCCAAATCATAAGTAGTAAATTTAATTTTTAGTACTTATAAAAGTGGGTAATATTAGTACTAGGAAATTAGTAACAAAAATGTTTCATTAAAACCAACTTATTATTAACAAAAATATTATTTGAGTCTCATCATTCCAAAATAATTTTTTTTAAAATATCTTATCTAGAATCATTTAATTGTTTATTTATAATATTCTATTTTCCAATAAATTAAACTTTTATACAAAATTAAATGAGTTTCTTAAAATTTGAAAAGTCAAATTATAAATTAGTTATGGATTATTTTTATGTATCCTAGATTACTTTAATTAGTTGTTTTATTCCTTAAAATTTTTCACGCTAAGCTCTGATGAAATGAAATATTTATTGTCGTATGAAATTAATCCTAATGCTAACTGTCAGCGTATAATTTTCAATTCACACATTTATTCACTATAAGGCATGTTATTATAGTATTTATTCCCTGTTAAAAAATTTTTAAAGTAAAGAATACATCTAAAACATTAATCAAATCTATCTATATATTTGGAAAACATTAGTTTAATTTGCTTAATTTTATCAAATTGTAAAATATAAAAGCCCTTAAGTTATTTTTTTGAATTCAAATTATAATTAAAAGACTTTAAATGCTAATTTTGCTGATATTAAATATATGTAGATGTTCACCAACTTAAAAAACAGCAATGAATTTTAAGATTCAATCTATAGTGATTTATTAACTCGGTTATCTCAAGTTATAACAAATACACCTTATCCAATATTTATTTTCATGTGATAAGATTTTAAATAATGTTACATTTTTAAATCCTAATTGGAGTGCAACGACAATGGTGCGTCCTGGATGACGCTAAAGGATCCCCAACTTTATCTCATCATGCGTGGTTCTCAAAGAGTATAAGGGCTCTTCAGTGGAATGCAGATGAGAGATCTCAAAACAAGAGAATTGAGTTAATGATTGCTAAGCAAAATACAAGAGAGAATGGACGTGAGCCATTTGAGTGATTCCCCTGCACTGAACTTGTGACACTTGTGTCAGAAAAATTGGAGAGCTTGTCAAAAGGTAAACGATTCATAGGCTACTGTAGTTTCGGTTTTGTTATCTTTCTTCATGGTATTTTTGTTGTAGTTTTAACGTTTGTTATTCTAGCAACAGTTGCTTTTTAATCTGCCATTAAAAATAAAAAAATATTAAAAAACACATTTTATAGTTGGGATATTTTAGATTTAAAACATGTCTTTATAACATTATAATATTTACTATGGTTTATTTTGCTTACTCCAATAATTTATTTTCATAAAATTTTTGAAGTTTAAGTTTTCGATAAATGCAAATATTCAATTAGAGTTGAGAAGAAAATTGTTAAATATTTGCCACTTTTCAAATTTTGAAAATCAAAATATTTCTAAAATGTTAATGGTGTTTTCAGTACTCAAAATTTGTAAGTGTATATTTCGTTTATTGTAATAAAATGGCATTATTTTTCTTGAATGTATTAGACTTGTTGTTTCTTATACCTAATTTTACTAAGAATTTAAAAGGATTAATTGCTGTACAAATAATATCTACACAAATAATATCGGTTTTCACATATTGACTAATAACAGAAGTTTTGCATAAGTATTACATAAGATATTAGCGTACGACATTTGTTGAATGTTTGTAAATTCTAGATTTAATATATCTACAAAATAGAAACTTCCAATATAAGTCCTCATTAAATCTGTGGAATCGAAATTCCTGCGGTCGATCGTTGAGCAGTTACCATAATTGTAATGGCCTATAGAAAATTTTCTCCTGCTCCAGACCAAATTTAAAATTGAGTGAGTGGATCCTCTGGTAGTACTCTGTAGCGGAGGAGTCTGAAAGCAGAGACGTACTTTCACCTTCGTGGTGCTCTGGTGAAAACAATAGACGCATCTTTCTGACTTAATGTCGCCTAGCCATCGCCTAGCAAGCTTGTCTTGTTCATGTGTCATAAATAACAATAATAACAACAGAAACTTCAATAATCTTAGAAAGTTTTTGCGTTATTTTTCTCTGTAAGAAAACCTTAGCAAATATTAAATAAAAAATAAAAAATTGAAATATACTTATGCTACAAGAATAGTCACTAATACGGCTTATAACAAAAATAAATTTTTTTTTTAAATTGCGATGTCCACATATACATTACAGGACTTAAAAAGTTTTCTATTGTTAGTCTAAAAGTATTAAGAAATAGTAGAGATTAGTCCCTTTAAAGTTTGAGTAGAATAAGTTTAAAGTTATAAATGTGTTGGGGCAACACATTATTCTTCAGTGTTTTTCACCCAAACATTTGTTCTGTTCTGTATGTTGATGTTCTTTATAGTCAAGAAATACTAGCATCTAAGTAACCATGCAATAGTTTGTTCAAGTGCATTATACACAAGACAAAAAGAATTGTTAAAAGTATACTAAATTCTATATGCGTTTTCATAACATGTAACATTTGTTTAATCCTTCCTCATTAGTTTTGAATTCCAAAATTATTTTATCCACAAAGTTTAACATAACTTGAATTTTAATTGTGCATAATACGTCTTTAATGAAAGAGATTTATTTCAGCCAAAAGGTTCTCATTTATAATCTTGTTGTGAAGGAAGCAGAAAGTTTAAATGAATCAGATTTCCAAGTTCTCAGTTTATAAGAAAGAAACTTGATGAATGCTAATGAAAATGCGCTACTTTTCTTTAGTTTATTTACTCAACAAGATTTGAGTTACCTTCATAAATTAAATGAAGAATATATGGAAGAGCATTTTTATTCCGTTTGGGTAGAAATACTTTTATGAATGAAAATTGAAAAACAATGCATTAAACAATAAGGAGAATTCATTTTGTCACTTTTTTGTAAAGAGTATCTAAAATCTAAATGATTTATATTTTATAAAACAAACATTTAAAAAAACTAGAAGTTAACGTAATAAAGTGAAAAGATTTGCTCTTTTATGTAAAAATAAATTCGCACTTTGTGAAACAGCCTCCATTTCACTTCTATTAATTTATGCTACTATTTTACTGGAATAGTATATTTTCCTTTTGATCTCTCATAAATTGAAAATTAAAGGAGAAAAGTGTCTGAATCAATGAGACAAAATTAAGTAAAAAGTAGTCAAATCTTTAAAAACATTGAGAGTCAAATATTATGTAAAATGACAAGTAATACTATTTTTAGACACTTTTTCTTAAAATTAACTAGCTTTAAAATCATAAACAATTTTTAATTGCTCCAATAGAAAGACAAAAACATTTTACATTTTCTATTTAGAAAAAAAAGTACTTTTTGTTTTTGTATTATAAATCATCTTATGTGAATTTAACATTAAAATATAAAATCAAGTATTTTAAAATTTTATTTTATAAATGTATATGAAATTTTAATATATTTTTCAAATGATATTTACATCTATTTTAATGAATGAAAAATAAATAAAAGAATTTAATTAGATATTGTTTTTTTTTGAGAAATTAAATCACACATAACAATTTTCAAAGAGTTTTCTACATAAATTATTATTTATGACTTACAACAATTTAAATAAAATATAAGATATTCACTCACGACTTGTGGTAGAGAAACTTTTATGGCACAGATGCCGTATAATCCAGGATTCCAAATTCTGAGTTTAGTCATATTTTGGCGGATTTCTTATGTATCTAGCAACAAGATTTTTATTACGTTATACAGATGAAGACCTAAAAGAACTATGCAGTAAACTCTATTTTGTCAACCCTAGACTTTACGTCATATTACACGTCACAATACGTCATCTTGGCAACATTTGCTTATCGACAAAAATATTCAAAATTTTTAATAATTGATTATATGGCGTCTGTGCCAATTTTATTTTAAATTGTGCTTCATTTTTTAATACAACCCTTAAATACCATTTTCCAATTGATTATACAGAGAAATAACTCAGATTCGGCGAGACTCGTGGTTTTCGCTTGATGGAGCTCCATCATCTTGAATATCTTGCAAGATAGATCGGAAGTGCGGAATCTATGGGTTGTCGTACTTTCTCGACTGACTTCAACCTACAACATTTTTTCTGCAGGCACATGAAATCAGTAGTGTTCGAGACACCTGCGAACTCAGCTGAAGATTTTGTGGTGAGAATCCTAGTTGTAGCGTATAAAATTATAACAGGAATCTTCGAAGGGTACGCCAGTTGTTTTTACGTCTGTGTCAACTGTGCATAGACACTTTGAGCTCTTCCTGTGAGTTTTTTATTCAAAAATGATTCTGGTTATGTGTAATTTTTGGATTGTTTATTATCTTTCCTAAGACTGGTGTAAGTTCAGGTTGGAGTTCTATTATTACTTTTTCTAATTCTCAGAGTGAAATACGAACCAATGTTTTTACCTATTTATTTATAACTTTGATAGGCATTGTAATCCCAGTTCCATTCGTAAAAACAATTTAGAGTTACCATAGATGCATAATAATTGACATATTCAAGAACAGATAATATTTATAATGTATTAATAATTTATGTTTTTATATCTCGTTAAAAATTATCAGCTATCGTGATTCTTCATAAAGAATACTAATTAATTTATCAAACAATAAAATTACATTTAAAGTATATTGAAATCATTATTTAATTTTTTTCGTTGTAATTACTTAAATTTCATTATTTTCTTATTGTAAGCTTAAGTTAAGTGTTATTTAATTCTGCTAAATCAATATGACATTATCAAATACTTTTTTTAAACTAAGAATAATTTAATTTCGCATTTACCTATAATTCTATTTTATGATAATATAAGTTAATTTATAAAATATCGTTTTTCTTGAATATTTCTTATTTAGAATGCATGTTTTATTTATAATTTAGACAAATTATTTAATTATTACAATATTTTTCAAGTGATACGTTTATAATTGTTTTAGGATACTGATACGTAATCAATCATGGGCAATGACTGTTATATAATGTTTTTGAACACCAAACAAATTCAATTTGATGTATATTTCGGTTATTTTAAGAAATTCAAAGAACAAATCTTAATGAATTCTTGAATAATATAATGGATTTTATTTTATGTTTTTATATTTAGTACAAAAGACTAAAGTTTAAAAACGCAACTTAGATTTAGCTAAAAACATAAATCCGGACGATAACACAGAAATTTCAAATTTTTAACCCTGGTTTTTGAATACGTATATAAAATATATATATATATACATATTCATATATATATATATATATATATATATATATATATATATATATATATATATATATTTATATATATATATATTTATATATATATATATACATATATGTATGTAAATATATATATATATATATATATATATATAACTCTATAGAATGTGAAATATTTCATTTTATTGGCAATATGTATAACATAATACATGTTAATAAAAAATTATACTTAATATTTACAACAAGTTAAAATAAAAATACATGTTATATATTTTTGCAATAATCTGTCAAGTTCTTATTTTGTAAAAGAAATTTCATAGTGGTTAAAAACAAAAGTAAATAAGATTTGTGGAGGTGTGTTTTAAGTCACATGTAATAAATCCTTTTAAAATTGTTAATCTTTCAGAATAAATTACTTTTTATTATTATTTTTTATTGATTCTCATATTAAATGAATTGAAAATTTGATATATTTACTTCCCAATGAATATATAATAATAATTCATCAAAGAAAGTTTACTTTAAATAACAATTTAAGTTTTGGATTATCAGTTGCATTAAATATTATCATGTATTCATATTTAAAAAATATTAATTTTGAAATTATAAAATTTCTTACATTAAACCTATTAAAATATATAATATAACTTGTGGCTATCTAATAGTAAATTAAAGATTATTATTATTGCACTTATTGTAATGACATTTAGAAGATTTATTAATATACTGTTTACTAAGAATAATATTAATTTTATTTTTTAAACAATTAAATTGATCGATAAAATTCTTTAATCAATTTCTCAATTTCTTTACAAAAAATATTTCTCATGACTAGTAAATTGTTTGATTACCTCCAAGACACTCTATCAAAGTACTAAAAATAATCATATTCATGAAGTACGCAAATTATTGATAATTTGCATATTTTAAAAATATTATCGATAACTTAATTTTACAATGTTATATATTATATTGTGATGAGAAATTTATTAAGCTTATAAAGAGCCAGTGCATAATTTATTTTAATGTACATTTATCTTTTATATATATATTACACATTTTCTTAAGTGATGAATAAAGATATGGAGATAAAAAAAATTGTAATGACCGCTATATGATGTAAGAAATGTACAAAAAAAATCGGGATCTAAAAAATTTTAGGAGGAAAAAATTAAATTGAAAAACATTCAAATTTTAAGAAACAATAATAATATGGGAGAATGCTGAGTAGTAATTGAATAAAAAAAGCGAAATCCATGATTAAATTAATGATAAATTATAAATGATGCATCAGAATTAGAAATTGATTTTGCACGTAGGGCCATTACATAAAAGGTAAAACTATATAGCTATTTTGAAAACCCTATAAATAACATTGATTGCTGGGATAAGAACTTTATTTAATTAAACGTTATTTTTCTAATGAAATAAATATTTTGGAAAGTTTTATTTATTTTATTTTATTATTTTAAGAAACTAAATTTAGATGAGGCTGAAAAATAAGCTGTTCATCTCAAAATAAAGTGTTAAATGGCAGTGTTAAACTGTTCATTTAACACTTTATTTTCAAATAACAATAAAGTGTTAAATGACAGTTTTCTTTAGCATTTTGTTTGTGATATGCGTTAAATTTTTTTTACCTGACATATTTGTTCCATTGCTTTATATACTACCAGAAGAAAATCGATTTGATATTTTCATGTTATTTTTTTATGCTGATAAAGTTATGTCCTTATCGCTATTCTTTTAATGAATGGACCTTTTTACGTAATTACATAATGTACAGACCATCTTTAACATTAAAATTAAGTATGACATTATATTAGATAGTCAAAATATTTGCAAATATTAAATAATTTCAGACTATATATTTTTATATTTATATTTATGTCGTTTTTTTGGTAATATGAAGCCTTTTTTTACAGATATTTAAAAGTTGTAAGGTGCAATTAAATTTATCAGACAATAATTACGCTTTTCTCAGTTAAATCTCATAAACTTATTAAAAAATATTAATAATTAGGAAATGAACAATAAAACAAATGAGTTTAAACTTATAAAATTACTGATATTAACATTCAATTTGTGAACATTCATTCATGATTAAAAAAAAAATATTGTGTTTTCGTATTAATGTAACTGAAGTTATTTGATAGCAAATTATTTGAGGTTGAAAATTGCTTTTGAAAGTGTCTTTATTTTCTATGCATAGAAAATGGATAGTAAATGTTTTCGATGACAATGTTTCAATAATAATCTGTAATTTATTGTAAGGTATACAAAACTGAGAGTCTACCATTGAAAAAAATGAAAAGTAAATGCATTTCAAAAAATAATTGATTAAATTGTATTTATACGATTGCGAAATGCATTTATATTTAAGTAAAGTCAACTTACAATCTGTTGTCAAAAAGTATAAGATTCAATATACATTTTTAACATTTTCAATTATTATTTTCGTAAATATTCATTAATTATTTACATTTTCTTAATATTTGATCTGTAATCGTAGTAAATAGAAGAATTTTCTACAACTATGCCCATAAAGGTTTCTTCACTTAATTCATTATTAACTATATCTTTTGCACTAAATCTCTCAAAATGTGAGATTAACAAATTTATTAAAATTACTCATATTTATTAAAATGGTAGTCTTTGAAATATTAGATTATCTAAATTTTGTTCCAAAAATAATCAGAGAAACAATAATAGTATAACAGTTGTTGGGAACTCAAACATAAGAATAAAAATGAATGTATTTAATGGAGTTAATGTCTCAATGTGAACATGCAATAATTTTAGTTAATTTAGTTGCCTTCTTTACTTTCGTATCATTCAAAAAGGTGCCCTGTATGGGCAATTATATTTCTTAGAATGTTTTTTTTTTATCTTGTGTGCACTCTGAAATTTATTCATTACTGATATAAATTTATGCTTAAATTTTTTTTATTTAATTTCACAGAAGGTTGCTTATAGCTAATCAATTTCTTGAGAAATATATTAAGTACTTTCGATCTCTAATTTAATTTTGTAGGTTTGACATACTTAAGGAAGATGTGATTCCACTTTTGACTCATACCCACAACAGTGCAACGTCTATGACTTGCCTTGATAAGAATAGATTTGAGTATGACTTTATAAATTGTTATTGTTATTTTTATATTCTTATGAGAATTTGACATGATGGTATTTCATAATAAAATACAGCTAACCATTGTGTACATATGCTTTATTTTTATGCTACCTTGTATTATACATATTTTAACGGTAAAATAAGTTGTATTGCTGTATCCCTTTCTAGGAGAATACAGTGAAACATTTCTTATAAAACTGGTCCCCAACTTTTCCCGTAGAAATTTAAAAATGCTGCTTTTTGAAATTAATGTTTAAGTAAACTGAATTCAAAAATAAAATCAGTCTTGGCATTAATATAGTATTCAAATCGATATAATGAATAAAAGATATAGTTTTTTTATAATTTTATTAAATTCTCCCTACTGTCATTAAAACAATAAATAAATAAAATTATTTTGATGTTTTCAACATTTGAAACTAAGAAACTATTTTAAAAATATCAAACTCATGGAAGCAAAAGTATTTTTATAATACATATTTTTGTTTTATGGATATGTAATAATAGATACAATGTTTCATATATCAACGTAAAGTTCTCTCTTGATAAACTCATAGTAATCCAATTATTTGAACTTGATAAACTCATAATAATCCATTTATTTAATAATGTGTTGATACACAGTACATTTTAATTGTTAGTGAAAGAAAGTGAGTATTGAGAAAATGAGAAATCTAAAATGAGTATTTTAAATATTTTTATACAGTGTTAAATATATGGTTGATATGCCATACTGAAACAGTCTAATCATATTAACTAATTAACTTTTAAACAAAAACATTAACATGCTAATTTTTTAAATAAAATATTATTTCCTTCCATAAGCAAATATTTTTACTTTAAAATTTTATGTATCCCATTACGGAAATTCAAAAGAAGTCTATAGTATATATGTCATCCTCACAAATATAATAACTAAATTCCTTAAAATACTTCCATTACTTAAGTGAAATTTTTTTACCATATTAAGAATTTTTCTACCAAATCAAATTCATCTGACTATAAATAATTGTTATATTATTATTATTTTAGTAATTAATATTTATTAATAATTATATTAGATTAGATTTAAAAAAAGATATTGCTGATATTTTAATAGATTAAAATATACGTTACACTACACTTTCATAAAAGTGTAAATTTTGAAGATTAGATATTAAAACTACGCTGCAAAAGTAATATTTGTTATAAATCTTTTGAAATCATTTATTATAAATATAGGTATGTAAATTCATGTTGCACACTTTTAAAAATTAATTTCCTTACTTTTATAATTGAAATGAAATTTTTTTTCTTCCCATCCTTTAAATTAAATGATATATGTACAATGCATTTAAATATTCAAATAAAAAATCTGAATGAAAAGTCGCAAAATGTGTGTGCGAAAATAATGTGTTGGAGATTAATATATTTTGCAAATTATTACAATCAATATTTATAATAAGTATTATACGACTTCAAACCAATATTTTTCACTTGATTTAGATGTATTATACTAAGCATTTATAATTAAACTCAAAGCATTGCCGTTTAAGTAACTTTTACTCCATATTGATTTGGTTTTCAACATCAAATGTCTTGCAATTTATAAAATAAAATTAAATGACTTGAAATTGTAGACAAATTCATTTAATTGCTAAAGTGAATTTTCCTCAAAGTTTTCACTAAAATGATCTTTTATTTAAAAGATTCAGTAGAATAGAACTTGAATCGTTTTATGTAAATTAAAGCAGAACTTATTTGTGTTGGGAAATGCGTAATGCTGCTGCAAATCGTAAAATACGAGCTTGAGAGAAAGAGGAGTATTAATATTATTTTTGTAAAAAGTATTAACATTTTTCCGAAAGTAAACACTTGAGAAAAATAAATAAGAAATTTGCATTAATTGTAAATTGTACTCATTTTTATTTAACATTATTTACCGAAATCTTATTTATTAATATGGGTATATTAAAGGAAGCAAATTTAATTATTAGAAGTTTTGAATTTATGTAGAATTTAACTATATAGGCATTACTTAAAAAGGAATATTTTAATTACCAAGCATTTTATCAGACTGGTTAACTTCATAATATTGCTTAGGAATAAATTTTACATCCCTAATACTATATTAAAAATATGACCTGTCTGTTCTTTTCCAGTTGATTCCAGAAAAGGATTTCTTAAAAATAATATTTATTTTGCAAATGAAAGGAATTCGTATAAAGTCTGCTGATAAAGTACAAATGAATTCAGAAAATATGAGCAAAGTATTCATCTGTTGCAAAATTAATTGAAGAAACTTCTAAATATTTATTGACTTACTTTGCATTAAATTCTCATTGACTTATGTTTCATTAAATTTTCTTTGACTTATTTTTTCATTGACGTAAGAGTTAGCTTTTATATACAGTAACATCTTACGTTTAAAACAAAGTTATATTTTCGAAATCAAAATTATTAGCAAATAACAGAGACCCATTACTAAGTGTATATGCTTCTGGGTATAGTAAATTGCATGAAAAGAGAAATCAAGCATAAAGTTGAATGTCCAATGTTATCCTATAAAAGTCAACATCAAACAAACTGAAACATGCATAACAGTAAAAAATAAGAATGGAATGGTTTGTGCAGAAGAAAACCACAAATGAAAAAAATGCGTTTTTAATCCGAAATGAGTTTTACAATTTTTATTTTTCTTATACCATACATAAAACAATTTTTGCAGTTTACGATTGTTCGAATCATCATCACACAAATGTTTACATAAATTACTCACATAACATACATTTAGAAGTAAAAATATATATATTCATAGGCATTTTCTAAAATTATCTAAAACTTATTTGATAATAATTAATAAATGCATTTACTTGAGTTAATCTTATATAGCTTTTTAAATTATAAAATTTATAGGTTTTCTGACTTATCTAAAAAATTTCCATTTATAACAAACTTGAAGAATAGTTATTGGATTATAACATTCATAGCCAAAGAGGCACTATATTTCCACTATAAACATGCCTTGGCTTTCAGTTAAATTTTTCTTGGAGATTTATTTTCTTAGTTTCAAAAATGAAAACTCCAATGAGATTGATGAATATAATAGGTGTATTTCTCATTTCATCAAAATTAATATTTTTAAGATAGAGATAAATTACAAATCTTCATAAATTTTTTACTATAGTATAATTACTGTATTTAACAAACAATTATATTAAAAGAGGCATAATTTTAAGGCTTATTTTTTAGCCTATAATATTTAATTCATAGCTTTTCTTCAAAAATTAATAACAACAGTTAAAATCCTTTTATGTCTGTTTGCATGCATTTTTAAGATTTATTGGTGTACATTTTCTGGTGTAGGTAAGCCTACACTATTTCCAAATATCCCTAGTCACCAGATTCCCATGGATAAAATCTTGCTCCTCCCACAGATGCCTTCTAGAGGCGCAAAAATCTTTAAATTTGCTGCACTATTGAATACACATACTCTTGTGACTTAGAGTGTAAAGTATTCAATGTTATGAAGCAGTAACACATATCTCTTCTTCTTTAAATATGAACTGAAAAAATCAGTGTGAAATCAACTGTTATTTTATGGACTTTGTTTCTCGTTATTTTGTGGGTATGATATATCATGCAAGAAATTTTTGTAATCGCTGTAGTAGGTCAGTCTTTGCTGCTTGAATACATCAATATACGTATTCTCATTCACAATTTATCTTCTTTGTAAGCTTGTATCGAGGTCTTAGAAGCATAGTTAAATTATATTAATCTTATAGTTCTAGACATTTTAAAATAGAAAATTAAAATAAAAAAATAATAAAAAAAAAAAAAAAAAAAAAAAAAAAAATTAAATTTCTTAAAGCGAAATTTTATGTTACCTAATTATAATTGTATTCACCAATGGGATTATACAGTGTTGAACAATGGAAGACGGACATTGTGAGATACTTCTGCATAGTTGTTGTTGTACCGGAAAGTTTCCCTGTACCTAGCCTTGAGTTGTATTCAACTAGTTAGACTAAAGCAGCCGTGTAGAGTTTTAATGATTTCGAACAGGTGTCAAATAGAAAGCCCCTATTACTTGGCCTGCCATCCCGAGAAACATCCGTTCACTTGGAAGACATTGCGACCACTTCCAGTTTTAAAGTGGCCAAATTACTTTTACCGATCAAGATGGTTCTCCATTTAAACAGTGGTTGAATACTACCGTAACTACCTTTCAATAATGAGAACAATGAAATAACGAGGCAAGTCACCTCGTTTTATACATCTGCATGGTAGAAGATTGGGAATTTTTAGATGATGTTTAAGGTTTCTTCTCCTCTCGCGATATATGAATGTAGCTCACTATCTATAAAAAGTTCTAAATAGAGCATTTTGCTTGATAAATATTAAAGTTATTTATCATAGCATCAAATTGTTCACTCCTAATATTTAAACGTCAAAATATTTCAAAGCAACAGAAATTATTTTCAGTTATTTAAAATGTTACAGGAGTTGTCCTCCTAAAAAGCTATTCTGATTTTTTAATTTTTCGAATAATTTAATAAAGAGAAGAATGGTGGTACAAATTTAAATTTTAATATAAGTCTTTTTTAAGAAAATTTTTTATATTTTCTAAACTATTCCTTTTTATTTATAAATCTCGATGGCCAAGATTTTATTAAACATATATTTAAATGTTTTACATGTGAAAGGCAAAGTAGCATTTAAATAATATTGCTTGATAAATCTTAATTTTTTATCATAAATTCATTAGTATTAAGAAGACCTTTCGAGTATAAATATGCAATAACAGTTTTTTAAGGCAAAAGTAAATAAAATGCACCATTAAATTAAGATCAGCATCAAAAGTAGTTGATGTAATTTAATAATGAATACACATTAACTAGATCATAAATGTAAAATATTCCTTAAATGTGTAGGATTAACTTTATTTTCAAGCAAATGCTTCCTTCTTACTTCATAATTAAACAATGGAAAAGATAAATGAGATTAATTTAAACCCCTGAAAAATCAGCCTTAAGATAAATAAAGCGTATTACAATAGATTACTTGAAATAAAAGAAATAGTACTTCTTAATAAAAAATAGATTCATTGTTTGTAATATAAATACATTTGCAATTAATGATGCATATTTATTTCCAAAATATAATATTTATATGCATAAAAGTATTTATCTCATAAAACAGAAAAATTTTAGTGTAATAAAATAATACTGGAAATAAGTCAATGCCATCAAAGTAAATGTAATAAACAACTAATTAATGATAGAAATTATTAAGAAATACAATACAATATATATATATATATATATATGTGTGTGTGTGTGTGTGTGTGTGTGTGTCCTCCAATAAGAGTTTTTTTTTTTTTTTTTAAGATTAGTTTTCACACGCATTACAAAACAAAAATACCAGAAACTTTTATCATAATAAACAAACGGACACTATATTTAAGAATTTTATTCAGTAGATTTACTTATAAACCTAATAGTTTTCTATTAGGATAAAATTAATTTTTCAGCATTGAAATACATTATTGTAATCATCATGTGATGTATGAGAAGAAGAAATAAAATTATCTTTAATTTGCTTTATATCCTTATAATTATTAATAATTTGAACTTATATTTAATATACTATAAAATAGTTTTTAAATATATTTGTAAAGATTTTTTTATTTAAAAGTAATAGACTAGTTCACTGCTCTGAAAATACGTGTTAAAGAATTGTATTTATTCGTTTTTACAAGTGTGATGACCAATTGTGGAAGAATGGTCCCAATGTAGTTCATTCATATCTCAAAAGGTGACTAAAATGATTACTCAGATTCCGGAGATATAGCCGGGCATTCTGCCATTTCCAATTATATCAGGGAACGGGTCCTCCTAGCTGAGAGATGGGCGTGGTGCCACTTACCTCACCCTATAAAAATATAATCGGTACGAGATCCAAAACGAGAATTAGGTGAACTACTTCTACTTAAGGATGACTAGGAAATGGTCCAAGGAGCTTACGCTTTACTTCCTGTAATGTCCGATCACTGTATTACATTCGAAAACTACAATTTCTAATGGAAAAATTTGACATTCTACTTGACATCTACTTGCCACTCAGGAGATGTGATGGGTTGGGGAATAAACTATTGAGAAAAGAAACCAGGTATTTTCAATGGCTGTAATAAAAAAATACATTTTCGGTATGGTTTCTTATTGAATAAAAGTTTAAAACTCTTAGTGATTGATTTTATTTCTTAATGATTGGTTTTGCTTTCGTTATGAGAGAAAGTTTTCTAATTATAATATAATCAATGGCATTCCCTTACAAAAGACAAGGAAGAGGAAGAAAAGGAATTTTTTATGAGGGAATGTCTATGTTATACGGATCTTGTTCCAAGCATGACATTAAAATTGTTTTGGGATATATGAATTCTAAACTGAATAAACAGGATGAATTTAGAACAATAATTAGAAAGCATAGCTTATATGACTGTACTAATGGCAATGAAAAATGACTAGCATTTTTGCTGCTGAACACAATTCGATAATTTCAAGCACTGTGGTCAGCCACAAGAGAATACATACGATAGCTCGGCGCTAACCTCATCGAAACACCTGGAATCAAATTAATCATGTGCTTATCAAGTTTTTACATGCTTCGGATATTCAAATGTATTAATCTTTCGAGGTGCAACCTGTGATTCCGAACACATTTTGGTTATTGCTAAACTAATGATCCAAATTTCACGCATACAACAATTACAACAAATATTTACTTAAATTAGTAACAATTCCGTTTTTACTGGGAAATATATACACAACAAATATCACATCTAATTCCTTTCGACTAACCAATATTGTTTACTTTATTATGAGCTCATAAAAGATTAATCTGCCTTAAAAATTTTATTAAAATGTTTCACACACAGTTATTCATATTATGACAAAAATTGTTTGTAACCATTAATATATTCGAAAAAGAAGTAAAATGTTTTGAATAAAATTAAAAAAAACTATTATCTGCAGTAAATAAAAACATTGTTTCTATAAAATGCTACACAGTTTTCATTAAAATGTCAACTGTACACAAATTTCCAAACACAATATCTTTTAAAATTGAAATCTCTCTCCCTCTCAAATATATTTTTCGTTTAATAAATGAAAAATTTCATGTAATTTGGATAATAGTTTATTTAAAAAAGTCCTGTTTTTTCAGATATGGAAATTTTAAAAAATAAATACATTAATTTTCTTTACATTTTTACAAAAATTAATATAAACTGATTATTTTAATTACTGGTTTAATATTATTGTTATTATGTGAATAAGCTAGGTAATCAAACTAATTACATTTATTAAAAGGAAAATTGATTATATATATGCTTATGTGTTTGTGAGAGAGTATGTGTAAACTGAATTAATAATATAAATACTATTTCAGAGTGGATAAATTTAATGTGTAATAAGAAACTAAGCATTCTCAATAGCATTTTAAATTAAATATGTGTGCAAATTAATCTTTATTTTGCAATATTGAAAACTTCAGCATAAATTTCTGTAATTACAAATAAAGCCTCCAAAATAAATCTGTGTACAATTTAGTCTCTTTTTTTGAGCAAATTTTGATTTACTTTTATAATTTGAATATCAACAAAAATTTTAACTTGCCCTTACAAATCAATTTTATAACATATTGAATTTAATTTTTAAATCTTGCTTAAGTCAATCTTAAGGTTTAAATTCGTTTTAAAAAATTACTGAAAAATTCTCATTTTATTAAATATTCTTACAAATAAAATGATAAAATACTAAAACACAGTTTGTGCACATAACACTTTCAAACATACTTTTACATGAAATACCTGAAATATATTTATTTCCGTACAAAAATGATTATGGGAACTTAAATTATATAATAAGTATGAAAGAAAATTGTTTTAAGGCTTTTAGAGAGAGAAAGAGAGAGAGAGAGAGAGAGCTATGAGTGAGAAAAATGTCTTGAACACTCGAACAACTTTTATTTATGCTAATAGTATATAATTCAAAGGCACTTAAAGGAATTTGTAAAATAGTTACTTTTTATTATACATATATATATATATATATATATATTGTATATATATATATATATATATATATATATATATATATATATACAATATATATATATTTATGTATGTATCTTAAAGTAATGAAAAAGCACAATCTTATAACTTAACGAAATAACTACAAATAATTAGTTATTACGTTATATTACAAATTTTACAAATTTTAAAAAATTATCATTATTAACTAATAATTATTAATTGCATTTATGCATATGTAGTATTCATATTTTATATCTTAACTTGCATGAAATATTTCTGATTTAGTTTTATAACATTGTATTTAGTATTAAATGAAAAAATATTTTTCAGTTATTTAACAAATCAATTTATAAAGAATCAGCTACATTTAAAAATTTTTAACACAAGCTATTAAACAGGCTACATTTGTGTATTGATGCATATTATTTATAGAAAAAATGTATGAAAGTTAGTCTAAATATTCATAAAGGTAAGCATATCATTTTTATAATATCCTAAATTTGACTAAACATTAAAGTGATGAATCGAATTTTTAAACAATTAGAAGTGTTTTCTTTAATTCTACCCCAAAATGTAATCTATTAATTTCAAGAAAAAAGCATGTAATATATATTTATAATAGTATGTATGCATTATTTCATCATTAAATAGATAATTATAAACATTTATTTAGTATTTTTTATTAAATATAAGGTAAAAGTAATTTAAAAGGATATAACAATCTATTTACATTTATTTGCTTTAATTATTTGTTTGTTACATCAAAACTTAAAATTTAATGTACATTTTACAAAATCTGTAAACAGTAATTAAAATTAATAGTAGTTCTCACTAATGATCTCTTAAAAACAAACTGGGAAACAAAATAAATATCTTCAATTCATGTGTAAGTTATAGTGGAAACTAAAACATCATTAAATAAATTTCCTAAATAAATATTACGGTGACACACAACTCAAAACTTCATCTTGAGATTGTACACTTAAATTTTTAAAATCATGTAAAAATTTTCATTTTTATGCTGTTAAAAATATTCAAATTAGAAATAAATTTTTCCTCAGTGTATAATAATTCAAGATATGGTTTATTGAAATCTATAATAAAAATTAATTATGTTATAATAAATAACACTTAATATTATCGTTAATTTTCCTTTCCAAAATCTCATGTTGGTTCTTATGGGAATTAAACATTAAAACACTTAGATATTCTAACTCGTACCATTAAGAGAGAGTGATGCCTTAACGTATTTAATTTAATACAATCTGTTTTATATAATAATGAAAAAGGTTTATTTTTTATTAGAATTTTTGATACATAAAGTTAAAATGTAGCAGAATTTTTATTGTTTTCATCATGATTTTTATTATTTTATTGAACAAAATATTTTGTTTTTATCCGAAATTTGAGTAGAAAAAGCATTTAAATTAATGTATATTTTATATTTTTATGTATGCAAATATTTGAAATGTGTAGTTTCTTACTTGAATTTGTCTTTTATACCACAAAATATTTTGCCCAGGTTAATATAACTTATAAGAATAATTTATATAAATAAGTTGATGCGAAATTTCATATATGCCATAAAAATAATAAAATTGAAAAACAGCATTGAATATATAAAAGAAAATATATTAACTACTTATATTGCTTTTTAAAAACATAAATCCACTGTAAAATACTATCATAAAATAAACTGCAATTTTTTATTTTTAATTACTATAAATAAAATTAAAAAAAATTCTTCCATTTAAAAGTTTGTGTTATTAGTAAGGTCAATGCCAGACAAGTAACATTGATACAATATTAAATAATCTTTGCATTGGCATTGAAACGATTATTTCATGTTGAAGATATTCGCTTAAAAATGTAAATAATACTAATTTTATCCTGATGATTATCGATTTTGATAAAATTTTTAATACAATTTTATGTTAAAATATTTTACACTGAAATTTTTTTATATTCCATTTTTTATATTTGTGCATAAATAAAGCGCATACATATGTTTTAGCTACAGCTTTTGTTATTTTAGTATTAATTAATGAGAATTGAATAATTCATTTATGATTCATCAAAAATGTAACTAAAGTTATTTTATTAATTATTTGTAATCTATATGAATGCTTGGCATTGCAGTACTATTTAAAAAATTAAGTATTCAATTATTTCATATATAAAATGTTTTACGTATGCGTAATGTCATTTTTTATATATAATAGGAAAGAAATTCAAATACTTTATTATATTTTTGGATAATTAAATTAAATTAATAAATTAATTTTGGATAATAGGAAAATCCTTAGCTATTTGATTATTAAATTAAATTACAGAAAATCTATTAAATTCCATAGGGATATTCTCTTAAGAACTTGAAAGATGCTAATTTTCTGTATAATTTTAAAATGAAATCCATTTTAGTTATAAACTTTCTTTAAAGAAATATGAATTTATAAATGTTTATTCAATATACAGTTAAAGACAAATATATCTAAATTTCTTTCTTTATAACCAAATAAAATTAAGAGAGGAATAAAACTTAAAAATATTATTTTTATTGTAGTTCTATTTAGAAAACAACTTTGATTTAAGAAATACTATCATTTCTTTCCTTAATCGACAAACAACTTTTGTATTGGGTGTTTGTGATTTCATTTAGTACTTATTTTCAAAAAAAGTATTAAAAGAAATATTTAAATACATTTTGATTCATTATTTATAAAGTTCTATTCCAAATTGTTTATTAATGTATATTTTACAAAAATAATCCAATTTATTTTTATAAATCTATAATAAATAAATCTATTCAATAATATGTTTTTGGAATGTAATGCATTTTGAAATCTCACGAGGAGTTGAGTTCAAATAAATCTGAACATTTTAATAATTAATTATAGTTAAAACACTTTTTGCTTGTTATATATCTGTTATAATATTTTCTTAATACAGCTTAGAAATTTTATATCCCAATAGACGCTTACTTTCTAACATAAAATTATATATTATTATTATTTTAAGTTATATTTTCGTATTTACTTATTGAATGATACATTTTATGTAACACTTTTCATTTCCCTTATTTTAATAAAAAATTTATTATTGGTACATTGCATGAAATAATTTCAATAATATAATATGTATGGGAAATGACTTGTAGTGTTATTTATTAAAGATAGACGTGTAAATTTATGCAGTTTAACGTAGAATAAAAATATTTTAAAATAAAAATAAAAATTAAATTATAATATAAATTTTAATTATATTAGGAAATAAAAATGTTGATTAAAATGTATGTAATAAAACTATCTAATTATTACAAAAATTATTAGTTATATAAGTGAATATAATATTAGTTAAGAATTTCATTCCAAATATTTCTAAGTATAGAAAAAAACTTTTGAAATTTCAAGAAGTCAGTGTTTAAGAATATTTTTAAATTTTGCTTAGTTCTGTAAAATAATGATAAAAATGTATTGAAAGAAGCTTCTAATTAATAAAAATTATGTAACAAAAGGTGAAATATTTCATTTACATTTAAATATATTTTAAATAATATTCTAGAAAATTTAATCTAACGAATGTAACTTAGAATGTGATTTAAAAATATTTAAACTGATATATGAAAAGTAAAAGTAAAGTATTTAAATTAATATATGAAATTAATATATAAAACTAATTTTTAATGCATAAATTGCATCTAATCTTCATGGACACTTACGTAAATCATTTTACATAATTAACTAAATAGTTTGATGATCATATAAAACATTTAATTGAAATTTATAAATTCAATAACAATTCAAATAAATTAAAATTAAACAAAAATAGTTTTAAAGAATTTTTTGTTTTACAATAATTTTGGAAAACATGTAAATTTTACACATTAAAAGTATCTAGAAAATTAAATAAGAATCGCAATTAATTTTAGTGTAATAAAACATCCTAATTTATATACAACGAAGTTTCAATTATATTGAAAATTTCATATTATATGTATTTTTATTATATTATTTGTAAATTATATGTTATTAATTTCATATTATATGTAAAAATTCATATTATATGTATTTTTTCGGATGTTTCTTGCAATGCAGACAACTGATTTAATATAAATGAAATTACTTCTATTATGAAGGCTATAAAATAACTATTACATTTAGAAGCTCATCTACTAACTTGATATAATATTTTAATTTCAATATTTTATAAGAAAATAAGTCCATATATATATTTAAAATTTGTGATTATTAAGCATTGATATAATTTACTTCTAAAAATGTATTTCTATATATACAGTACATTATACAGTATATTATACAGTACATTACTTGAAAACAATTCACCAACAGTTCATCACATCCATTCACCATTAGATAATTTATGCCTCTAAATATATATATATATATATATATATATATATATATATATATATATATATAGATAGATAGATAGATAGATAGATAGATAGATAGATAGATAGATAGATGGATATAGATAGGTAGATAGATATAATAAAAAAAATTTCGGTTGATTTTTTCCATAATCTTCTATAATTATAGAATTTATTTTCAAAAAATATTCATAAAATAGTTTGTTCACAAGCTTATTGCCTAAATTAAAATCATTAACTCAAACAAACAAACATTTTTTTCTCAAATGAAATATTCTAAGTGCTTCATATTTTTTAATGTGTGTTCTTAATGTTTGTCTTATTCAATAGAACAAGTATAAATTCAATAGATTTGATCTAAAATATGTACTTATTATATAATATTTTAATACAAAAATGTTGCAGATAAAATTTAAATGCAAGTTATGTAATTACTCTTATCTTTAAGCACTTCTTAAATTTTGTCGGATTTTTTTTAGGGAAATATATAGTATAATTTTGATCTATTTTCAACATATTTTGAATATTAATCTTAAACTGTTAGCATAACTTAACATACATATATTAAAACTTCCTACGTAATTTTCTTCAAAATACTAAAATATCTTACAGAAATTGATAAATATATTTTGTGAAATTGATAATTATATTAAGAAATTATAAATATATTTATGATATAAATATATATTTGAAAATTCCTCATTCTTTTCAGATATCTATTATAAAATAAATTTCATTCTAAGTAAAAAAATTATTTTTTTAAATATTAACTCTACATATTTGGAGGAGAATAATATCAAAATATATTTTAAATAATTTAATAATTCTAATATCATATTTAATACAACAATATATTCATATTTTATAAAGTAGCTAAAACATTCATTACAAATATGGTCAAATTACAGTTTTTGTTACGTTTACAATACCATACATTCCCTACGTAAAATTTCTAAACTTCTCTATAGTTATGCAAATAATAGACTGACTGTGTTTTTTGTTTTGTATTCCCTGAAAATGAATTAAAATTAATGAGGTTAATTTAATCACTTATGACTTGATGCTATTTGTTAGAGAATAAATGAGAAAGTTTTATATTTCAAATGAATAGAAATTTTGATTAATTTATTCCCTGCTTCTTGGAATAATACTGATAATTTTAAATAACTTATTAAAAGTTAATTAAGCTGTTGCGTATAATTTAAAAGTCAACATTACTTTTAGATATAGTTAAAAATACTTCAATACATTTGGCCATAAATTTCTTTGAACTTATAAATTTTATAAATGTTTTTTCATCGCAATTGTTTTCTGTAATTATGCACATTTAGATAAAACTTATCTGATAAAATTTAAATAAATTAAATATATACATATATTTTCTTTTTTTATGCTTCTATAAGAATTTTTTAATTTTGGCAATACTACAATTGAATTCAAATTGAAACAATTTTTCTTTTATATGATTTGTGTCTTAGATAAAAATTTGTTGATTTGTTTAAAAATTTCATCTGGAAATTACTAGTTTAACTTGTAAATAACTTTTAAAATATTAATTATTTTCTGAGATTTTAGTTTAGTAAGTTATATTTTATATATTTAGGTGAAAAATGTTAATTTCGATATACATTAGTATGATAAGAAAAATTTGCATTTAGTATTAATTAAATTTTTTTTATTAATTTAAGGTTATATTGAATAATTTAAAGTAAATTTAATAGTTAATCTCTTATACATTTTTAAATTGTATTTGTATATTCAACATAATTTACTTTCTTTTTTTCAACTTGTTTTGCTAAAACTTTGATTAGAATATGTTCAAAATTAGGATATTAAAATTTGCACTGTTATGATTTATCTCGTATTAGTGTAGTATTTTAAACATTATTTGACACTTATTTAATTATTTGAATTTTTATTTAAAACTCCGTAGACATAAATAAATTATATATTATTTGTCATCATGAAACATGTTTATTTAATATTATAATAACTTTATAATTACATGATTTGAAATATTATGTTATTAAAGTATTATAATGATCAAAAATGATAAATTTTTATATAGAAAACACGCGTAATATGTATATTGATAATTTAAATAATCTATATTATATTTATTTAAAGAAAATTACTTCAAAATAGAAATTTATCCCAACATCTGTTAAAGAATTTTTAAAAATTTAAGTGAATGAATTAGCGGTATTAATTACATTGCTTGTGAAATGATTTATGAGTTATTTACTGAAAACTTACATTATTGTAAAATTTTCAAATAATAAATATAAATTATATACAAGCAATTCTTTCCTATTCTCTAAAAGATTTTAACACATGCTTACAAATTTATTTAGCTCAAAAAATTTGTATTTAAAAATAGAGCATTCATTTAATCATAAAATTATTTGAATTGCTCATTAATATTAGGAAATATTTGAACAAAATAACATTTGCTGTAAATAAATATATATCTTAATAAAAAATTATTCAAAAATCAAAACAATTCAAACTATATTAATTTGTATCTTCGAGTTTTCAAGAAGTTGGTATATTCAGGTTTTGTAGGAATAAGGTACAAAATGATACTCTAATGCATAATAAGAAATTTTGAAACTCTGGGGATGGAAGAAATAAAATGTACAGTAAACTTTTTAACACCATTTGAAACTGCATACATAACAGTTTCATCACTAATTGCGAAAGTCATCTCTGTTTACCTGAGTGATTTTTCCGGCATACCGTAGACGGTAATGTCAATGTCTAATAAATAAGATTACTTACTAGAGAAAGTTATTTATTAAGTATAATAAGATACTTTATAAGTTTGTAAATTACCTTATTTACCAGAAGAGAATCTGATGAATAATCAAGGGGATTTATTAAATTAATAAATATGATTAAATTATTTAATTACTAATTATTTAAGTTCATTAAATTATGAATTCTTTAGTGAGATAAATATTAATATATTTTTGGGTTTATTGTATATTATTCAACAAGTGAATAACATTTTATATTAAGTTCAGAATAAATTTGATGTTATTAAATATTATTTTGAGCAAAATACAAATTTTAATTATAAGTATGCGATTTCTTTATCACCTGTAACTGAGAAACAAGCTAAGGAATAAAAATAAAATTTGGTTCATTCAATAATGCGTTTTTAAAAAATTTTTTAGCGAAACCACACAATTTGTTACGCTTAAAAGTATTCCTTACTTTATTTTTACGTTATAGGGAAATCTCTCCTTGTATTTGAAAAGTAATTTCTTTATAACTGAATGTTTATTCATAGTTCATAGTTTTTAATGCATTTATAAGCATTAATTTGTTATTCTGTAGCTTTAATTTAAAGAGTGTCATATTAAAATGTATTTAAATTCATCTAATGAGAAAATTAAATGACAATTACATTTGGTATTTTTAGCTTATACGAAAGACATTTCTTGGAAAAAATATTACGTTACTAAATTATATCCCTACTTGTAATTTCTTATCTTATATATAAGTCAAATTGAAATATTTCTTTTTTATTTCAATTATCCATTCGAAAATTTGCAAAGAATACTAGTATATTTCAGAGAAACATTTTGTAGAGATAAATCATCATTTTTATATTTCTCAATTTCAGTCACTGTGTGGTACTTTATAAAAGTGAGTTACACATTGATTCCAAACATAATTTAACCAGATAGCGTTATAAATTGCCTGATATATATTATACATATTTCATACAGGTTTCAATTTAAAAGCTATTTATATGAAATGATTTGTAATTTTTCTTCTGACATAAAATTTTTAAATAAAAAATTTTAATTATTGTGATGAAATTTTTTTATAAATATCAATAGCGAAATACAGAATAAATAAAAGCATTCCGTTATAATCAATCAGATTTTTCAACCAAAGCAATATTTGAGGCACTCGCATTTAGTAAATTAGAAGAAAGTAACATAAAAAGTTTTTCTTTTTCCATTCCCAATCCACCATACATTTTTAGTGACGAAATGCGCATATTTTATGGCATTTGTTTAACAAACAATACCCTTTGGGAAATTTCAGTTAATTATTTGTTTTATATGTAATCTATCTTCTAATTTCTAATTAAGTAAAATATGTAGAATTTAGTAATTAGACTCCTAGTGAATTCAATCCTTTAAAAGTAAATCTGTAAATTTGAAACGTTTTTTTGTTGAATTTTAATTTAAAAAAGTAAAAGTAATATATCCTATAATATTTTTTATGAGTATAGTTTGAATTAATTGAATAGAGTCGCATGAATAATTAAAGATACTTAATAAAGAATGATATATAATATCGTTATACAAAATCACTTTAATATAACTGTAAGTATTTAAAGAGATAAATTAAATAAGCGTTATGTTTCAGATCTACAAAAACTAATATTATTAGTTAGAATTTTGCATATAGTTTAGAAATGTAATTTTTACTTAACAACTAATTGGATTTTACTATGATATTTAGTCACTTCTAAAGTTAAACTTAATTTAATAACAGATATTTGCGTTGCAAAAGCATGAAAAATCTTTCAGTTTGTAATTAAAATAACTATTTTGTATATTTTATGAATTTAACGTTTAATTTAAAGCTCTGGAAGTTCTATTTAGTTTTGTTTTTTAAGAGATTACCTTAGTCGTAATGGGTGTAATATACTTATAATTGAAGTAATTTTTTAAACTGTAGAATCGGTGTAGAATTTTTTAAAGTAAATCATTCTCTTCTTATATTGCTTATATCAAGAAAATTATATATATTTAATATTCTATTTATTATTTTGTGATCTGTTTACATTTTTTACAATATTATGAATTCTTTTATTCAAAATATAACACAGTATTTCATTAATATCAAAATTTTTAATTGCGATTATCAGAAAAAAAAATATCAGAAGATTATAAATATACATTTCATTCATTTTTTATTATTTATCAAAATTATAATTTTTCTGATACAATTTATATAATTATTTCCCTTGAGGTTTTAACAGTAATAATATATTTTTACCATAAATTTCTTAAGATTGTAACAGAAATATCTAAACAATTACAAGTCACTAAAGAAAATTGAAGAAACAAATTGAGTCCCTTTGGTAAGATTAAAAATATAATCTGAATAAAATATAAATTTTTAAACATCCAAAAGACCCAAAAAGTACGTAATAGTACGTAAAAAATAATATGTGATCTTGGGTATTATTTTGCTTAAAATGAAAAAAGAAATTCAAATCAAACGGCAACAAAAGTAATTTTAGAATACTATGCAAATTTCAGTATTCTCTGAATATGAAAGTAATGACTACAAAATAGGTTTAATCATTGTAACAGTCTGCATCCGAGGACTTACTTTCCTATTATAAACATTAAAGTCTAGTGTTCTTTGTAGTAGTGACCTCGGTAATTTTATAAAACTCCGAGGAAAACCCAGATTCGTTATTTAAATAATTGAATGACAGAGATCAATTCAAAACAAAATACAATAAAGCTTAATAATTTATTTTAGCAAATTCATTACAAAGGTATTTACATTTATAATTAAAACATTCTTGATTAAATAATTGAGAAGATTCTAACATTATTATTATTTTTATGATATTTACACAATAACCATAATGACCAGAGGGAAATGGAACGAGAGATTAGACTCACCCCTTTTAGAAGTAGTATTGTGGTGTCTGAAACTTCACCGCTCTCCGGTGTCGATGATTCTCTTTTTTCATCCACTTCCCATCCTCTACTCAGCATCTCCGCTTTGCATTTCCATTCGCTGAAATCTCTGCATCTTACTTGACTTTCTATTCAGTATACCTCTTTTCAGACTTTGTCACCTCTTCTTCATCTATTGGTCGGACATCAGCATTCCCATTCAGGACAGTCGAGGTAGGACTTCCCTAGGCCAGTGCAATCATACTCCGTTTACTGCTCATCGTTCTTTGTCGGGCATCTCAGGGACTCCTGTGTGTGAGGACTTTTTCTGTCTCTGTGTCTCCCTTCCATTCTTAGATGCAGTTTTTAAATTCTCAGCTTAGCTCCTCCTCTTTACACCATTGGTTTTCCAAAGTTCCATATAACTTCCTAAACTCCTATGGGATAGGTCAGAAATCTCTCCCCCTTAATCCCGACTGGTCAGATTCACAAACAAAACATATCATAAAACATAAACTTCCCTTGCCATTTTCTCACGATCATCCATCCCTTCCGAAAGGAAGAATTTATTCCTTTATTGCACTTAGCTCCTTGTGCCAATTTTTATTGCATCCTTTCCTTTATACTATTACAACTTAGTTTGAAAGGAAAGAGGAAACACTTAAATTTAAAGTGCAATAAAAATATACATATCTATTTTATCAGGGTTTGGCTATGTCGTTTTACACTACGACATAATCCTCCCCCATTTACAGAAAGAAATATATTCATATGTTTTTTAAAAATTCCATAAATGTTAACATCAAAGAAACATAATAAAAACAAGTGAAAATGAACCTTGGTTTGTTAAAACAAACATACTTGTTAACTTCAGATAAACCACTGACTTGTACACATGTATCATGGCATATGGGATGCATTTCTTATTAATGCATTATGTGTTGACTATTTTTAACTATACAAAGAAAATCTGAAAGGATATGATCAATTGTCTTTACATATCATAAGCTAATCACATAAAAGAAATTAATAACAGTTTATGTAAATTCGCACAATCAATATTTACCATATTTGTTTTTATATAACATAATTATAATGATTTGTATTACCATATTCAAGAGTCAACATTTTGTATTTGTCCATTTAACAGCAAAAGTTCACATATCTATTTTAAATCAGTTCAAAAGACTGATATAATCGTTTGACGTCAGAAATTCCATGCAAAAATACTTATATATACATATATAAATAAATGTTAGTGAGTCTGCACTCACAAATCCTCTGGTCAAATATTTTAACTAAAAACACACACATCAATGTATAAAAAAGAAAATAATCTACTATAAAAAAAAGGTATTCAATTTACATGGAACAAAAATGTATATCCATATGTATAATGACATCATAAGAAATAATACTTATGAATTTTTCTTCAAACAGATGTATTTACTCTGTTTTTTTAATATTTGTGTTTGTTATTTTTACATTTTTGCAAAAAATAATCTTCTTCCAAATTATTTATTCTACTTCGTTTTTAAAACATACTTGTCCAAGAGTGAATAGGATCTATTCGGACACTATCAATCACTCAAAATCTGTAAACAAGCTCGTCACTATAGTGACCTTCATGGTTGAAAATTTTGCAGTGAGCCAATTTCTCCTCTAGGCATACTCCTTCAACCCCCCCTGTTTTTCTTTTTTACTTGCGCCGTTAACCGGTTCCTAAGACCTGTGAGTATCAGGGAAGAAGGGTCACATGCGTAGCCGACATGATGCCAACTGGAACACAATTATCATCATCCTAAGTATTTTCAAGGTTTTGTGAGTAAATTCTCAATTTATTTATTTTATTTTATTATCTTTTTTATTCACGGCATGCTTTTTTATGATTCATGTTTCCAATTGTGTGTATCCACTTAAGATTTATGTTTATACTGCCCTCTAACAAAACACGCCTTCACCCCGACCGTATTGTTCAGTCTCCGGGGAACAATGTTTCCCTGACTCTCAGTTCAGCCGGTGAGCAATAACTATCTATTGTAAATGCCTCCGTCTTTCGGACATCACTTTTAACCTACATATATTTACTTTTTTTGTAAAAACACTAGGACCAAATCGAGACTCAATAGTCACCACATTCTTGGAATGAATGTGTTTCACTATAAACGGTCCTAGAAATTGTTTTCTAAATCTAGTAGACTGATTAAGAAATACAATGTCTCCGACTTTAATTTTTGAAACGTTTGCTTTTTTCCTTTGTATGATATTTTGTGATTCTTGAGCCTTAATTAGATTTTCCTTCGCCTCTTTGCAAAATGTTTTTATAGTATTAATAGTCCTTTCATAAAAAGCATCATAACCATGAAATTTGGGAGTCTGAGGGGTCGTTCCCCAATCGTCTGTCAGTAATTTCAGATTTCTTCCAAAAAATAGTTGGTTCGGAGTAAAACCAGTTGCTGGGTGTATACAATTGTTATAAAATGCTGCGTGTAAACTCACAGCCAATTCAAAATCAATTTCACTGTTTAATGAATTTAACGTATTCTTAAGTGAACCGTGGATTCTTTCTATTCATACATTTACTTATGCCATACTTTACTAAAAATGTTTCAATACTTTGTTATAGCTCTTTCATAAAATTTATTTTCAAATATCATAACTTAGAATTTCAAAAAAGTATTAAGATTTATAAACACAATTTGCAAATATATTTCAATAAATTTGAATCAATACTGCTTTTGTTAACTCAGCATTAATGTTTTATTACCCTAAATTGAATTCTTTAACTCAAAAACATTATAGTTATCTTGAACTCTCTCTGTCTTCAATAATTGCTTCCTTTAATTTTAATTCTCAGACAAAATTATTACAAAAAGATATTAATGCATTCATGATCAAAATAACTCACGGCACTAAAATATGTGCTCAAAACTCAAAGTCAATATCATTTTTCCCTGAGAAAAATGGATACAGCACCAATTATGTGTCAAAGTCAAAACAAAAATAATATTTGCCTGAGAAAAGTGGTCACGGCACCAAAATATGTGCCATTATTCAAAAAATATAATAAAACTTAGTGATTTTTTTAGTAACTAAATGACAATAGGAATTTGCATTTGTAATAAAATATTCTGATTAAATAATTGAGAGATTCTAACATTATTATTATTTTTATGATATTTACACAATAACCATAATGACCAGAGGGAAATGGAACGAGAGATCAGACTCACCCCTTTTAGAAGTAGTATTGTGGTGTCTGAAACTTCACCGCTCTCCGGTGTCGATGATTCTCTTTTTAGGCCGTGGGCTCAACACTCTTATCTTGCATGTTTGTCCCCGCAACTTGGGGGCAATTTAATTTCATTCGCATTTTATTATTCAATGTTAAATATTACTATTTACATAAAGTTCTACGTTCGTAGAGTGCACATTATTTTAAGAATTTTAAAAAATTGTAGAACTACTTCCATACAAAAGCTATGTTCATCCGCAAATTAAGCCAATCAAATTTCTTCTACCATGTTCCTTGCTCCAAAGTTATCCAATGAGAAACGCGGTTACAAAAATAACGCGCTTTACACATGGTTCTGATTGAAAACAAACAAGTTTGTATGTTTTGTTGACAATTATAACGCTAAACTTAATCACTGTTAATACTTGAATTTTAACGATGACTTCAATTTTAAATTGTTGTTTACATTGTGGGAAGGAAAATCTAGGAATTGTCTCTCCTTTTTCTGAAAAAGTTGGAGCAAAGTAAAAGATTGCATTCACAAATGGATATTGCTTGATTGTTATGAGCGTACAATTTCTGAGAACTTAATGCTTCAGGAAGAAGACGAATGTTTCAGTTTACCTACTGATAAAACTCTTGGATATCATAAAAAATGTTACCAACTGTTTACCGATAAGACTAGAATTTGTGCTGCTGAAAAAGGATGTAAAAATTCATCAGAAGGTAATGAAAAGATTGCTTTAGAAAACACACCTAACCGTGTAACACGAAGCAAAAGTAATCCTGCTTTTCAAAGTCGATCTCATATATTGCCAGAAATATGTATTATATGCCAAGGAGAAAAATTTGTGAAAGAGAAACATTCCGGGAAAAGAGAAAAGAGAAAAACTAAGTAAATGTGAAACAAATACAAATAACTTGTTATCTGCAGCAATTGAAAAAATGATGAAAAACTTGTTGCATCACTTAAGAAATCAGGATATTGTGGCCATAGAAGTAAGATACCATCGTTCATGTTACAAACATTATACAAAGTTTTTAACTGTAAAAACTTGTGAATCTGAAACTTCTGAAATTCTCTATGAAAAGTCCTTTAAAATTTTTTGCAAGGAAATCATACAGGATAAAATTATAAATCAGCATGCAATTTATGAAATGACTAAACTTACAGATTTATTTGTAAAAATTGTTCTTAGGGAGGAAGAAGAAGATATAAAAGGATATAGAAATGATAGATTAAAATATAGAATACAAAAATTGTATCCACAAATTGAATTTGTCAAAAGATCAGCCAAATACCTTTCTGAACTTGTTGTTTGTTCCTCTACATCAAATAATGTTATCGAATTAAATACCCATAGCTCTACTGACAGTGAAGACAATGAATTTTCTTTATTTGAAAATCAATCATCTTCGTCAAATATTTTTGCATGATTTGTTTATGGCAGCAAGTGTTATGAAAAACATTATTTATGATGCACCGAATATGTCCTGTGAATGGCCACCAAAAGGAGAAGATTTGACAGTTGAAGCATCATGTAATACTGTTCCAATACAACTATTTAACTTCTTAGCTTGGTGCATTGGTGCTTCAAATGATGTCACTCTTGATTATTTTGTAGAAGTAACTCAAGATACGAAGCTTAAAATTTTGTCTATTTCTCAAGATATTCTTTATTTAGCATCCAATGGTAGAGACAAACACCAAAACATTTAGCTTTAGCCATGACCATTCGCCATTTAACTGGTTCTGCCAAACTAATTGGGATTACTAAATGGATTTGGCCATAGTATATCTCACAGTTGTGTTTTAGAATATGACACTGCTTTAGCATATCAACAGCAAAAAACAATGCTCTTTTGCCAGACGGTTTTCAAAAAGGCATTTTTACTACTTTAGTGTGGGATAATAATGACTTTGGAGAGGAAACTTTAACAGGTTCAGGTACAACCCATAATACTAATGGTATTATTTTACAATGGGAGGATATGCAGAAAAAAATAGTTACACTGCCTGAAACTAACATATCTGGCTTTCAGAAAAAGTTTAAGAAACGTACCTTAAACCCACCTGCAACAAAATTGGAATGTTTTACTGGTAAAAAAAAATATGGTCAATTATTGCAAAAATTGTCAATTAGAAGCTGATATGGATTTTGAGGGTGATTAATCTTGATCAAAATTGTGTTTAACTAATGAGATTTTTTCTTTCTTTTTATTCAAGAAATTATAAGAATTATTTCTGTAAGTACATAAAATTTCAATATTTTAATCAATGATTTTCAAATGCTGTTTTTATTTGTTTTATTATATTTATTTGTTTAATAGTAATTTGTTTTTTAGAGTAAAAAAATGCATGTTGAAGTAATTTATAATTTAAAATAATGTGTTATTCATTTAAATGTAATTCTGTTAGTCAAAATAATCATTAATTTAGAAAGTTGAATATTATATTGAAGAAAACTTGCATGGATTTGGGATAAATATTGTGTCTGCATTTCAATACTGTATATTTTCTCCTTCACTTTAAAAATATTTATAAAATTATATATCTAATGTTTAATAAGTTATTAAATTACTTATTTATTCTATTGTACAGTGTCAATCATGTTGATATATAAATTAAGTAAAAAATATATATATTTCTTGATTTGGATTATTAAATCCATGATATTCTATATTTTGCTGAACAGCATTGATTCAAACTTTTATTATTTTAAAGATAAACATTGAAATGTGTAAGACTTTTTTCTGCCATCTTCCTTATTACTATAAAGACTATTTGTATGAATTTGTCCTATCTTATTTTAACATGTAGCTATAAAAGAAAGAACACATTAACAATGAAGTTTGGTCATTATGCATTATTTATTGAAACTTCAATTCCAATGTAATTTATCAATTTATGTTTTATAGTAATAAATATCATTGTAAATATTAGTTGAAATAATGATGTGTGATGAATAAATTCTACTTTTCTCATAAATATTTAATTTAAAGGATGATTCTAAAGGTAGAATTTATTTTTATCTATCATTTTATCTACTTATGAATATTTGATTACTTATTTATTGCTGTGTAAACTGAAAAAATCAAAATAACAGTTTTGGATTTTTATTGCATTTATTGAACTAAAATGTTAAATTACATATAATCAATATCCATGTTTTGAATGAAATTTAAAAGTTGTTTGTGTTTGTTTTTAGTTTTGTTTTGGGCTAAAATGTGTGTACATTTTATTTATCCAGTAATTTATTCTATGTTTATATTTTTATTATTATTTTTTTTGAAATAATATAGTCATATTATTTATTATTATGGAAAAATTGAATCTTATTATATTGCATTTTGTGTTACTGTGTATATACTTTTTTCACCTAAAGGTAAATAAACAAGAGTGAAATACTCGCATGTGATTGGCTGAATGAATGTGTAACAATGCGCGTGTGTTCAAAGGCACAATGAAAAAGTGCAATGAATTTTTATTTATAAAAAGGAGCAACTATTTCTTCCAGAACTTTTTGCATTTATGTTTGCCACATATAAATCAAGTATAATTTTATGTTTTTAAATTGCCCCCAAAGAAGTGGTACAAAACTCAATTTTTAAGCCCCTTAACTGGCTTCAGCCCACGGTCTATTTTTCATCCACTTCCCATCCTCTACTCAGCATCTCCGCTTTGCATTTCCATTCGCTGAAATCTCTGCATCTTACTTGACTTTCTATTCAGTATACCTCTTTTCAGACTTTGTCACCTCTTCTTCATCTATTGGTCGGACATCAGCATTCCCATTCAGGACAGTCGAGGTAGGACTTCCCTAGGCCAGTGCAATCATACTCCGTTTACTGCTCATCGTTCTTTGTCGGGCATCTCAGGGGCTTCTCTGCCTTGTGCATCTCAGGGACTCCTGTGTGTGAGGACTTTTTCTGTCTCTGTGTCTCCCTTTCATTCTTAGATGCAGTTTTTAAATTCTCAGCTTAGCTCCTCTTCTTTACACCATTGGTTTTCCAAAGTTCCATATAACTTCCTAAACTCCTATGGGATAGGTCAGAAATCTCTCCCCCTTAATCCCGACTGGTCAGATTCACAAACAAAACATATCATGAAACATAAACTTCCCTTGCCATTTTCTCACGATCATCCATCCCTTCCGAAAGGAAGAATTTATTCCTTTATTGCACTTAGCTCCTTGTGCCAATTTTTATTGCATCCTTTCCTTTATACTATTACAACTTAGTTTGAAAGGAAAAGAGGAAACTCTTAAATTTAAAGTGCAATAAAAATATACATATCCCTTTTCCCAGGGTTTGGTTATGTCGTTTTACACTACGACATTCTTAAGGACATAATTTCCACCCTGTTTTTAAATTACAAAAAATATGTTTGCAGATAAGTTAAATCTCCAATCTCCAACAGTATTAATCCCATTGATAAAATAAAAAATGCTCTATTTAATATAGAATTTTAGATATCCTAATTGTGTGGTGAAAAGCTTGAAGTATATAATATGTAACAAAATATACGAAGTGTAATTTGACCTTATCTTGCTGAAAAACTAAAGAAAATTGTGGAAAACAAGAAACAATAACACTTACAAATTAGAGTATAATGTATGTTTTGATGTGGTTTGTATACAATAAATGAATAAAAATGGTTCTTTCCTTCAATCTAAGACCACAATGCCCACATATTTATATGAAATTAACAATATGAAGGACCAAATTAACACACATTCTTAATATTTGAAAAACAAATTTGTAGTTTTCTCAAACACAGTTGGAAAACTACAAATGTGTTTTTTAAATATTAAAAATTAATTATTAACCTTAAAATGGGAAAAACAAAACAATCTTATACTTTTTAATATAAAAGTGAACATTAAAATTAGAGTAGCGACATTTTGTGATTATTTTCCACCAATCTGAATTTGACGTAGATATCAGAGTTCTATTAGCAACCCTAAATGGAGACAATTGGTTCTTTGTAAAGAACACCAATCATATGAAATCGGGATTAAGATGGTGGCCCTTTTAAATCGATATCCCTAACGATATATCTGGATACAAAAACAGTATTAAGATAATTTACTATTTTTATTATTTTTCTTTGTGAAAATATTTAACAAAAAATTGAAAATATGTTTTACAACATTTTCAGTGAGGTGGTGAAAACTTCTTAAAGTAATTGTAAAAAAATCGTGTTCATTATATTTATATATTATATTCATTATATTTATATAGTATTTTGATATTACTTTTACCTTCATTATATTTACATTTAATAACTTCTTCTTAAAAATAAATAAAACAAGAAATTTGAGAATCGGCAAGCATATGCTTATAACTAGATATTTGTCTAATAAAATTATTTTAATACATCAGTTAATATCAAAATACTGTAATTTTTTTAAATGCAAAAATATATTTTTTCAGAGTCTATCTTAAGGTTATATAATAAAAAAGGGTGTATTACCCATCGAACATTTCCATGAAAAATTACAAGTTTCCAATTGATCAGATTTAATGCCCTACAGTTTATATCCATCTCAATAAATGATACTTAGTAAACTCGGATTTAAGAAACAAAATTTTCTAATACTAAATTTAAAATAAAAATGCAAATAATGCTTATGGGGATTATAAACTTCGTTTAAATAACTTCCGTGTCTTTTTCTTATAAAGTTAAATGTTGCATGCGTTATTTGTTTATACGTTTACAAACTACACAAATATATAACCGTTTCTTTTGTTTTTTTGACTTACAACTTAAAATAAAATTGGTCTCAAGTTGATGGATTAATCTAAATTGAATACAACTATAAAAGTCAAAAAAGTGAATATACATAACTATGGGAATTAGAATGATATATCTTCCCAAACGATGCGACTTTTTTCGTCACCAAATTGAGCACATGGTTTTGTAATGGGAGATTCCTCAAATCCGCAAAATTGAAACACTGAATAAAAAATTTAAAGGATAATACTACTTAAAAACCATATGTATGACGAAAAATGACGTAAATCATGAGAAAAACCAAACCTGGCACAAAAACAATTTCCAAAACGCAACAACTCAAATTGGCAACAGAATAATCAAAACAAATTAAAATAGATTTGGCGGGAAATCTCTTAAAGGAATGTATTGTACTTATACCCCACAATGTAATGTGAGCTATTTACACTTGATTTTTAACACATGACTAATGCTAAGTGTGGACGTGCTATCTAGGTATGAATTAACTATGCTTACATATAATGCTAATATCAACTGAAATTTGGTAGCACAACTGCTAAAGAATCACATTTTCTTTAAAATTCTTTAGATAATGTTGGATCAGCACGGATACCCCTACAATCCAGGATGCGAAATTCTGAATTTTTTGGCAATGCAAAATTTTGCCAAAAAGACGTATTGAGATGAGCGTCATGGCGTAAAGGCGAGAGTTGTTGAAAAAGAATATTCTGCGTAATTATTTTAAGTCATATCTATGCCGTTATAAAAACAGGGGTAGCCTGAAAGACAAGAAAATCCTCTACAAAATTACCATACTCAGAATTTGGCACCCTGGATTACATGGTATCTGTGCAGATGGATTCATAAAAATTGCTAAGCATTCTCAAAATGATATGGATTGTGCTATGTTAATACGGCCTTTATAAGTATTTTAATGATATCTTTTATAAATTCAATAATTGGAAAGAGGAAATTAATTCTATAAGCAATATTTTGCAACATATTCTTCACCATGTTATCTAAATTAAATCAGTTAAAAACATTTCGTTAAACTCAACTATTTTAATTTTACTTTTCCATCAACTCAGTAATCCTATATCTCCTTTAAAAATATAAACATAAGCGTTATAACATGATATTTCTGAGAACATTATTCTGAAAAGCATAATTTTTTTCAAATCTTGTCTATTTTACAATAGTTGCTAAGTATGAAACCAAAATAACTTGCATAAAATGTATCAAAAGACTTATCAAAATTATTGCTTTTAAATCCGATGTCTTTCTCTAAACATGGTAAAATTATTTTCAAAGGAAAATAAAACATCAACTAACATTACTTTTTTTTGGACATCAAAAACTAAAACCTTCAAACTAAATGTGCCTGTAACTTTCTTTTATTTCATTTTCAAAATTTGCATAGAAAATCCCTGAAGTCAACTTTTAAAGCATATTTTATCACATACTTAATTTTGGAAAAGACATTTTGATGATGAAGCTTTTGAATAAAAGCACTCTCGTGAATTGAATTTTATTTTGCTATAGAAAATTCTATTTTTAAGTATTTCAATACATTAAATGAAAACATTTCACTTCAATTTACATAAAACGGTAACACTTGTAAAAAAGTGCTCTTTAGTTTACGCTTTGCTTTTTTAACTGATGAATTATAGTAAAATATATTTATTATATTTAAGAAATATACTTGATGAAATATTTTAATTAACTCATAATAAGAAGACTTAAACACGTTTGCATATTTAAGATGGATTCATTTTCAGATGAATTTTATTCAAAATATTTGTAAAATTTAGTATATTCAAAGAAAAAATAAGGATATTATTTTAATAATTATAATATTTCTTTAATGGAAAAAATATGTGAGTATCATCAAATCTTTTGAAAAAACTTACCTCAAAATATAAAATAAGAAACAATTTTTTTAAATTTAAAAGTTTAAATTTGTTTATATCATTTTAATGATGTAGTGTAAAAGCCCATTTTAATTTACAAATGATTTTTTTTAGTATTTCATTATAAGTATATTTTTCTCATTATAAGTATTTTCTATTTCATTATAAGTATTTTTTTGATTATTTTATCAATTCTTATCAAATAATTCATAAAAAATATCACCAATATGTATCATAATTTTTTAAAAGTTTATTTTTCATAAGAGTACTATCATATATAATATGTTTAATTTTATAAATTTTTATACGATTATCACGTATACTTTCACGATAAATATCCATTCTTTTCCACAATATTTTTTTTTACATGAATCTTAAAAAAATATTCTTAAAATAATTCCTCTAGCCTTATTTTTATATATATTTTATTTGGGTGTTCTATCAAGAGAAAAATATAAAAGAAAAATTAAATCTAATTTTAATTTTTTATTCAAAATCCTTTTTTTATGAATGTTTTATCAACAATGTACAGTGTATGTGTCATCTGTAATGATTTTATAAATTTCCATGTTTAAACTTGGAATAAACAATCTTTCTAAATTCGATAAATTTTTATCTACAATTATTTTTATGCAAAAATTCATTTCCCAAGAAAGCTGAATTATGATATTTAGTAAAATCTTCCTAATGATCTATACTTAGTATTCTGTCATTTAAAGCTAACGTCTCAGATATAGCGAAATGTAATAATATTCAAAAACACAATCGCTTGGTTACTGATACTTCAGTTTCGACCAAACTATCCAAAACCACCTTCACTTTGTAGGGTCGTCTCCTGGTCGACCAATTGTGATTGTCTCATTAAAATACATACATACATAATGGTGTATGCAAGCCCTGGTCTGTACCTTTAAGTTATCGGGGTTGGAATACTGACCCATGACCAAATGCCTCGTAATTTTGAACTACGGTGTGGTGACGAGGTCACACCTTAGCAGGGAAACTCCTCTCCACATCCACACCAAACCAATGGAAGAACTTTTTACGAGGACACGTCCCCAGCCCACGGAGCTCTATCAACTCAGTGAGGGTACGTGGTCACCCTCTCAATCAATGCCCGCTGCAAATGACGATTATTTTTCTGATTTCAACGGGATGCTACTGAGCCGCTGCAGTTTAAAAATATATTGACTAATCAGGGGATCTTACCATTTCTCATTAGCAGAAAGACCCCATTGTGTTCCACCAGATCGGGTAAAAAAGCATGTAAACTGGAAGAGAAATTAGTACCGCAATTTATTTTATCTGATGAATCTCATTTTCTTCTTTATCGTGACTATTAGAATATTTTCATCTGAACGAAGCGTGTCATTAGAAACAATCCTAAAGTACATAAAAATCTCAGATTTAAGAATGGTGGAATGATAGCATACGCTAGCATATCCATTGATGATCCCACCAAACTCCGTGTCTTTCAAAATGCAGCTCTGACTGAGCATCGATATAAAGATGAGATCCTCAGACCTATTGTAGTCCCTTAGGCAGCAAAGATTGGAAATGACTCATGTGAATGGATGACAATTGCAGCCCTAACTTGGTAAATGATTTCCTTTTGGAAGAAAGAATCATGCAAATGGTATGGCCAGAGTATTCTCTCCGAGAACTGTAAAGCACTCTTCTGGAGGTGTGGTACAGATTACCCCAGCTCTTCATTAAAAACTTCTTTAACGCTATACCTCAAATGTGTTCAACACGGCTGTTCATCCAGAAAACCCTCCCCCCCCTACTGAACACGATTTTCTTTTAAATAAACACCTTTTTTATTTGTTTTTTTTAACTTATTATGAAGTTCTAGATAAAACAAATTTTTATTTTAAGCAAATATCATTCTTATCTTATATAGCTTTCTACTTTTACTAACGATAACGAGCTGATAGACAAGCGACAAACATTCCCGCCTTCTGTTCATAAGTTCAAAACTCAATGCTCGGTACCTACTTTAAATCATATGTTTAGATCTATATTTCCAAATTATAACAATTAAGGGACAAACAATTTAAAAAATAGTCAATAATGACCAACCAAATAATCAACCAAAAAATTTTCCAACCATAATATCAAGCCACAACCTTCGCTTAGTTGTTTTTGAGCAGTTTATTAATTCAACTATATGTGTATAATACTCTAAAATTTATTCATACGTTATACATTTGTGTGTTCACAATATATATCGCACTTTTATTAAAATATGTAGACTTATCATGCAGGTATATAAATAAATATAAAGTCTAACATGAGAAACGTTGTATTCATAACAGAATAATATTCATTTTTTATTCGGTAAGAAAATCGTAATTTATATATATATATATATATATATATATATATATATATATATATATATATATATATATATATATATATATATATATATATATATATATATATATATATATATATATATATATAAAGAGTTTTATAATTTAAATCGCACTCAACAATACAGAACTTCACTTCAGCTAAAATAAAATATGTCCAACATTTCAAATTCATTAATAAAGATTTGTGGCTGAAACTAAAGTAAGCATTTCAAGCACAAAGAAATGTTTCGCTATTTATATATTAAACAAGTTCCCCTTAAGAAATATCAAAAATAATGGTGAAACATTTGAGCCGTAAATTTTATTTCTTAATTAAAACTTTGTGCATTTGAAGTTTTTTTTTCCGTTTCTTAACATATACTATTTTTTAATGTAATGACCAAAAATTTATAATACTTGTTTAATGCATTCGCGAAAAGGTATTTAAATATAAATAAAGGAAAATTACTATGTCTAAAATTAAAGATATTATGTTTGAAAAGCATATTTTGATAAATTGATTTGTACTTCATTATTCATTTGTTACATTATCTAAGATTATTGATATAATTTTTGCGACTATTTTATTTACCTTATGATGTTTTTTTCACTGCATAAATTAATTATATTTCATGGCCAGATTTTAAAATTACCGTTAGAAAATTTGTTTTTTTTTATTAAAATCAGTATTTGTAAAAAAAATGACTAAAACACTATAATTTTTTAATGGAATCACTTTAACGAAGGCAATTTTAAATGAAATTTAATGTGTTTTTTCCAAATTGTAGGTACTGTTTATGAGCTATCAAGAATTTTAATTGTGCAATATCTAAAAAATATATACTATGGATAGATCTGCATAAATGGAATCCTAAACTAGTCATACTAAATAAGTATCGCAAAATTTCATGATAGAATTTACAAATTTTTATCCAAAAAAAACGGAGTGGTGAACTTTCATACAATTCTTATTAAAATATATCGTATTATTAATACTTTGTTAAGACATCTCCCAAGCACTTATTCCTGATGGAGATCATTAAGCATAAAGACTTTTTATAAAGAATTTTTTGATTTGGTATTTACATGATATTTTAATCTTAAGTTTACTGTCGTCTAACAGAATTCGTAGTCAATATATTGAATTTTCTATTGTTCAAAAATAATCAAGATCTCTATATTTCTTTTTTTATATTTCTTAAATATATAGCTTGTCTATATTTATGAAACATGAAAGTTATGTATTGCAAATCTGCAAAGTTAAAAATGTTGGCTTAAGCTCATAAGAAAAATATGCCTCAAAAGTAATACATACTTACTAATTTTCAACAAATTAACAACACGTAATGTCACTGTTAGTGTTAACATCGTGTAAAATTGGTGTAAAAAAGTATACAGTAAATCAAAAATTAAGGTGGTAAATGTTTTTATACATTTTTTATTTGATAGTCATGCAATTTACATATTTTATATTCATTTTAGTTTTAAATCCTTTAATAATCCCATCTCTACATAAACACTAAATTGTGATTATCTCAATGAAGCATTTCCTATTTTGCAATTGGAGATGCAATTAAAGCAGCTATAAGTTATCTCCATTAAAAACTAATATTTTTAAATTCGTATTACGATCACCAAACCTAACCTTTTAACCTTCACATTAAAATACATTTCTTCTTTTTTGCTCCAAAGATAAATTATTTTGTTTCTACATATTTTAACAAAACAAGGAGTTTTTTTCTTATTTACTTTATAATGATGAAAAATATATATTTGGGCAGAGTTTTGAAATAAATACTGTATTTTACAAAGTTTTAAATTTTTACGTTCAAAATATAACTCTTATTTTAGAATTTCGATTAAATAAATCAGGGTTAGCTTTTTAAAACAATATAGTTAAACGATGCTTTTAACAAAATAGTTACAATTTTAGGAAACATTTTTATCTTGTTCACACTTGCACTTGAATATTAAAATTCTAATTATTCTTACATTTGATATTATGGTGTAAGTCAGTTGATGTTTAACTTTTTTCACAGGACAATTTTAAAATAAATAACATTTATTGCAAACAATACAACTTATATAGAAACAAAGGAATTTAGGAGGACTGCAACAGCACATTCTATTAGCATGAGATTATTTTTTTTCCAGTGGTCGGGGTATATCGGGATATATTGTCCCCTTATATCCAAAGAACTTGCAAGAAACAGCGACCTCTTTGCCGACGAGGTTTTGCCCCGGGTGCACCACAGGGGGTGGGCCACCATCGCACCCTCACACATATTATAGAAACCCGTTTATAGGGTAGGCACCATTCATACCTCATTCACACACAAGGAAAGGACAAAGACAGGATAGAGAGAGAGAGAGAGAGAGAAAGTACATTCATGCCTTAACCGGGATTCAAACCCAGGACCTCCCCATTCGTTGTCAGGCACGATGACCACTAGACAAGTTGGCCTGCAGCATGAGATTATAAGAGCAAGTGTTATGTGTTCGGTTCATATCTCACTGAGAGAATGTAATATAATAAACTTAATGATTGAATATTATGAGAATAATGTAGTGAAAATTATTAAATACAAAATTCAATACTTGATACAATGTACTATTGCTCACTGTGTCATAAAATGTATATCAAAATTGTTCATGATGAATAAATAATATGTTGTGAAAATTATTAAATATGAAATACAATACTTAATACAGTATATCATTGATTACTATTCAATAAAATATAATATTTCATAATTATCCATGACGAATAGTGTATTCAAATTTAATCGTATAATACAATATATAATATGATATATTACAACTCACACTATGTGTGTGTTCAATAAAATAATATATGATTATATAATTTAATTAATACAATTAAGAATACTCAAGTCTATCAGAAAAACGCACTCTTCTACCACTTTTAATCGTGATAGGTTGTTTGATATCCTTGCTTGCTATATTATTCACATTTCATTCACTGTCATCTTATCGTTCGTGATATCCTTGCTTGCTATATTATTCACATTTCATTCACTGTCATCTTATCTGTTCGGATTCCTTTAAAATATATGCTGGTTTTACTCGATCAACGGAAACTGTTGTTGAATAATCTTTCGCCTGGATGGTGATTATTTTTGATGATCGTTGAAGTAACTTGTGTGGTCAGGTGTTTGTCTGGCTTAAAAGACGTTGTTGACGATCAGTGCGCAAAAAAATATGAGTGCAATGTTGAAAATCTGGATGCACAAAAATGGAATTTTGTCCGTGCTGACAAACACTGATGGGATTGAGCTTGTTCATCTGTTCCCTCAGATTTGTTGCAAATGCATTGTCTAAGGATTGTTTGCTGTCGAATTCATTGAGCATATCTGCTGGCAAAACAAGAGATTTTCTGTAAACAAGTTGCGCATTAGCTGACCATAAATCATTCTTAAAGGCAGTTCTAATATCTAGTAAAATGATGGGTAATGTGTCTGTCCATCTAGGATTTTCATGGGTTTTTAAAGAACTTTTCAAATGGGGGAGAAACCTTTCCATTATACCATTTGATGATACCATCTATCGATTATGATACATGATACCATCTATCGTAAAGATGGAACTAAGGCCTTTAAATTTTTATCCGCACTTAATGGAAAAAAGACCCAACCTTGTAAAAAGCCAATTGAGGCTTATGGAAAGCTTTTGACCTCTGACAAAGATATTGCTGATACTTTCTGTAGTCATTCACGCAAAATTCGTAAATTTAGACCAAAAGCAAAAATTCGAAAAGACGAAATAAGGCCAAATTCTTTATGCGACTCCAGGTCATGCCTCTTCTCTGTTCCCTTCTCCAATGAAGAATTTAAAAAATGCCTTAAGGCATTTAAAGCGTGGCAAGATCGCAGGACCTGATAAGATTTTACAAGAATTTATCCTAGAATTCAGCCTGAAAGTCAAGTCAAAACTTTTAGAATTTATTAACAGAACTTGGGGTGGAACATTTCCGGCTTTATGGCGAAAAGCTAACATTATTCCTATCCTGAAACCAAATAAAGATCCATCTGATCTAAATTCGTTTCGACCCATTTCTCTGACCTGTGTCTTGAGCAAGCTGACTGAGAAAATGATCATTGATAGATTACAGTTTTTTCTTGACGGTAAAGGATTTACCTCTGAGAGACAAGCTGGGTTTAGAAAGGACTTTAATACTACGGAACGAATAGTCAGACTCAGTCAACAAATCAAAGATGGTTTTCATAGAAAAGAAAGTATTCTTGCAGTCTTTATCGACTTTAAATCAGCGTTTGACCGTTTTGGCGAAAAGTGCTACTAAAGAAGCTTCGTGAGATAGGCATCTCTGGCCACCTCCTTAAAAGGATCTTTGATTTCTTTTCACAACATTTTATTAACGTAAATTATGGAAATGCTAGATCGGGTTTCGGACAAACTGCTCAGGGTCTCCCTCAGGGTTCTGTTTTAAGCCCTGTTTTGTTCAACTTGATGATTAATGATCTCATATGCAACATCTTGAAGACTTGCCCTGATGTTCAGGTTTTGTTATATGCAGATGATCTGGTCCTTTGGATAACTGGCAACAACTTTCAAACACTAGAGAGGGTTATGAATTCTGCCCTGGAATTTTATTGAAATGGACTAATGACACTGAGTTCCCTGTTAACATTGACAAGACCAATTTTGAGCTTTTTACTTTGAGTACAAAACCACATCAGATTATATTAAATTTTAGGACAAACCACTTCAGAGAACTGATTGTGCTAAATACCTCGGTATTCTTTTAGACACAAGACTCACCTGGAACAAACAAGCCTCAAAAATCGCTGAAAATGTCTCAGACAAACTTAATTTATTAAAAAGACTAGCTGGTGTTAAGTTGGGTGCCACTCAGGATGTTTTGGTCATGACTTTTAACTCTTTTATCCAATCGGTCTTCAATTATGGAACCGAAATTTTAATCACTGCCTCAGATACTGTTTTATCGAAACTCAATGTTGCTCAAATAGTGTTCTTAGGCTTATCACTGGTGGAGCCTTCTCAACTCCAATACCAGCTTTGGGACTTCAGACTGACCTTGACTGTTTGCACGATAGGAGAGTTTTTGCTACTTTGATTCTTGGTGAAAGGTTACTACGTAGGGATGGTTTGTGAACTAACTACTGACCAAGCACTCTGAGACTAAAAAAACAACGAACATTTTTATCAGAATTTCAGAGAATTTCCAACTCACTTGGCACTCCAAGTAATAGATGGTTGGTTGGTTTTTATGGCGCAAGGTCCAGATAAGGACAAGCTGTGCCAATCACAAGATATTATACAAGTTTTTTTTTCACCAATTAAAAACATAAAATAGTACTATAGTTAAAATGTACATTAAAAGTATAAAATACCAATATAGTTAAAATGTATATTAAGGTATAAAATAGAAATATATTTAAAATGCATATTAAAAGTCTGTAAACATACAATATATACATGTATAAAATTAAAAACTTGATATTTAAATAAAATATTTCTAAATCAGATAAAATTTATAAATCCTATGTCTTTTAAAAAAGCAAATAGATTGCGATGGGGTGGTTCCCCAAGCAGATCTTCTAATGTTAAAATATTACTATTAAAATATCTAAAACGCTGATGGTTAAAATCTGGACACACAATTAAAATATGATATACTGTGAATGGCTCATCACACTTTTCACACCATGGTTGGAGATCACTTAAAATCAAATGCTTATGGGTGAAACGCGTGTGACCAATTCGAAGGCGAGTCAGTCTGACATCTGCGCTTCGTGGAGATAAAACAGATAATGGAATGATGTGTGAAAATATGGAATGGAGTTTGTTGCTGATTTGCAGGTCCCAGGATTCCTGCCAAAGAGAAGATATGAAATGTTTGAATCCTTTTATCATGTCAATTGATGGTATTGAAGGCAAAATGGAAGTAGCTGCAGATTTAGCGGCAGCATCAGCTTTCTCATTGCCATCTATTCCTATGTGGCTTGGTATCCAACTAAACAGTATCTCAAATCCCTTGTTAGTAACAGTATCAATTAATTTGAATATCTTAGACACAACTGGATGGCAATTATAGTTGTTATTCCTCAAAGCTTCTAATACACTCATACTGTCAGTGTACACACAGAATTTACGTTCATTTTTAGTTGTTAGCAACTGAAGTGCTCGGTATATAGCCGTAGCCTCAGCAGTGAAGATGGAGCAGGATTTGTGAAGGCTATAACTGTAGGAGGTATCATAATGTTAAACTCCACAGCCAACTGATCCTGGACATTTGGATCCATCCGTAAATACTGGAGTGTACATAGTATACTGACAGCGATGGAATGAATAAAGCTGTTGAAGAATAGCAGTATTTGTGTCTGAATTTTTATTTTTACAAAAGGGATTTAACACAATAATGTGTGGATTATACCAAGGTGAATGTGCGTAAAGGTCGGTAGACTCGATTCGGACATCACATAGGTCAGACAGCAAAATAATAGATTTAATACGACAGAGAAAAGGTGGAATGCTTGATGGTCTAGCATTATATAATCTCTTAAGAGCAGCACTTGGAATCGTGGAACGCAAGGGATGATGAAGTGAGGACATTATTTTTGAATAATAATTAAGAAACAGCTGCATCCGCCGCAGGTCTAATGGCAACTGTTGGCAGATGACATATAGATTCTGAACGGGTGATGTGCGAAAAGCTCCACAGCATATCCTTAAAGCAGTATGGTGAACAGTGTCCAATCTGCATAAGATGGAGAGTCTAGCTGATCCATAAGCAACACAGCCGTAGTCAATTCGAGATAAAATTACAGACTGATAAATTCTTAAGAGTGATGTTCGATCTGCACCCCAAGATGTTTTCGAAAGCACTCTGAGGATGTTGAGCAAGCGCTCACATTTCTTCCACAGGTGTAACACATGCGGAAGGAAAGTTAACTTCTTGTCAAAAATCACGCCAAGGAATTTTATCTCACTGACTACAGGAATGGGTCTATTATTTATGTGAAGCACAGGATGGGGATGAAGACTAGTTTTCCTACAGAAATGGACACAATAGCTTTTACTAGGAGATATACAAAGGCCATTCCTTTCACACCAAGTAGTTAACTTATTTACAGCTGTTTGCAATTGTCTCTCAATTATATTCATGTTTGAACCCTGATATGAAATTTGTAAGTCATCAACATATAAATTGCTATGAATAGAAGATGGTATCTGATGAAGTATGTTATTGATGAAAAGGTTAAAAAGGGTTACGCTTAAAACGCTACCTTGAGGGACACCCTCAGCTTGAGTAAAGGTATTGGAAACTGTAGTTCCAACACGTACTTTAAAAAGCCTAGTGGCTAGGAAATTCTTTATAAATATTGGAAGATTACCCTTAAATCCAAGATTATGCATATTACGGAGAACGCCATAACGCCACGTACGATCGTATGCTTTCTCAATATCGAAGAAGATTGCAACAAGATGGTTTCTTCTCACGAAAGCATTTCGAATTTGGGATTCCAGATCTACTATATTATCAATAGTGGATCGTCCACTTCGAAATCCGCTTTGTTGAAGAGGTATGCAATTATTCTTCTCTAAGATGTAAATGAGTCTAGCATTGATCATACGTTCAAAGGTTTTGCACAAGCAACTCGTGAGAGCTATTGGACGATAACTCAGAGGGTCAGTTGAATCTTTGCCAGGTTTCAATATTGGAATCACTATCGCTTCTCTCCATGATGTAGGATAAGCATGCTCAGTCCAGATTCTATTAAACAATGAAAGTATGTTTAGTAAAGAATCATGATTTAAATGACGGAGCATTTGATACGAGATTCCATCTGGTCCTGGGCTAGTGTCGTTTGCTTTAGATAAAGCAGACGTCAATTCTAACAGTTCAAAATCACAATTATAGGGTAGAATATGTCGATCACGAAAGCTTAGAGGTGTCCGCTCAGCGATTCTTTTAATCCTTAGAAAAGTAGGATTATACGAATCAGAGCTGGAAACACTAGCAAAGGTTTCACCGATGACATTAGCAATATCTACCTCTGAGGAGTGTATTGCAGCTCCGGTTTTTAATACAGGAATGGAATAATCCTGATAAATACCATTGGCTGCTTTAACTTTTCTCCATAATTGTTTACTTGTTGTCGATAAATTGATTGACGACACGTAGCGAATCCAAGATTCTCTTTGACTCTGACGTCTAACTCTTCGAGCTTGAGCTTTGGCTTTTTTAAAAGCAATAAGATTCTCCGTAGTAGGGTATCTTCGAAATATATTCCATTGCTTCCTTTGTTTCTTATAAGAGATTTGGCACTTTTCATTCCACCAAGGTTTCCTGTGTTTATGTGGAATAATGGAATTTTTAGGGATAGTAACATCCGCAGCTCGGATAACTGTGTCGGTGACATATTTAACGGCATCATCTATCACATCTGTCTTAACTCTTGTTTCGCTAATCACAGCCAATTGCGTGAAAAGTGTCCAATCGGCTCGACTGTACACATAATTAGGTGATTTATGACACACACTATTACTTCCAGCCTGAGACACGATTAGAGGGAAATGATCACTATTGTAGAGGTCATTTCCGACAGCAAAATTCAGCAATGGCAGGAGTGATGGAGAACAAATAGCTAAGTCAAGAGAGTGAAATGTCCGTGATGGTTCGTAGAAATAAGTTTTCTCATCGGTATTCAGCAGACATAGGCAATTGTCAGATATGAACTGCTCTATCTGACGACCGCGAGAATTCGTATCTTCACTACCCCACAGAGTATTATGGCCATTAAAATCACCGAGGAGTACAAATGGAGCTGGGAGTTGGTCAATTAAATTATCTAGTTCCTCAGAATTTACGACGTCTTTTGGTGGTAAATACAGGCTGCAAACCGTGATAAGACATGTTACGTGAATTTTCACTGCTACAGCTTGTAGTGTAGTTCTTAGTGGATGTTCTGTACTAGAATAAGAGTTTGATGTGAATATACAAACTCCTCCAGATACAGACACATCACCACCATTATCCTTTCTGAAGCATTTAAACCCACGCAGTTTGGTGCAAACAGTGGGCTTCAGGAATGTTTCCTGGAGAGCCACACATGCGGGGTTGTAGCGAGAGATAACAGATTTGACGTCGTCAATTCGAGAACGAAAACCTCGACAATTCCATGAAACAAAGGAAGTCATTAATGGTATGAATGTTATTCACCAGCGGTGCTCATCTGAGTCTCTGATGAATCCTCCAAACTATCAGCATCTGAGGGATACAGTTTTACGGTATCTTCATCCAATGTAAGTCTGGCTTTCCTTTCTGTCAAGGAATACTTACGAGCGCCTTATTTTGCAAGTTTTAATTTCTTTGCTTGGGATGCTCTTGATTTTGCAAAAGTTAATTTTGACATAACGGTTGAAGATTTTGTTTCCTTTGGTTTGGGAGATGGCGTAGTTGAAGGTTGAGAAATAGCATCAGTTTGCATGCAGCAAGATCTGGTGACTTTCTTAGCGGCAGTTGCATAGCTAATACCTAGCTGTGGTGTACGTGAGGCGACAATTCGCCGAGCCTCTGGATATGACACATTATTATTTATTTTAATGGTAGTAATTTCTTTTTCCAACTGCCATGCTGGGCAAGATCGTGAGTAAGCAGGATGGTCGCCTTTGCAGTTGACACAAAACTCCTTAGCATTGCAGGTAACACTATCGTGGCCAACATCAGCACAACGGGCACACGTAAGGTTACCTCTGCAGGTTATTTTTGAATGGCCAAAGCGTTGGCATTGAAAGCAGCGCAGCGGATTTGGTATATACGCTCTTACAGAACATCTCATATATGCAACTTTTATGTGTTCTGGTAAGTCTGGAGTTGAAAATGTCAAAATGAGATGTTTCGTGTTGACTGAAACACCATCTCGTTTAAGAGTTATTCGTTTGACAGCACAGACTTTTTGAGATTTTAAATTCTCAAGAATTTTATCTGTAGATGTATATATCAGATCTGCCGCAGAAATTACTCCCTTAAAGAAGTTTAATATCATATGAGGCTGCACGATAACGTCAACATTGCCAATATTTTTAAGTGTTTGTACCAAAATTGCTTGTCTTTCATTAGCAATCTCAACCAATATATCACCAGATCGTATCCTTCGTATGTTTTTCACTTCTCCTAGATAAGAGGAAATACTCTTCTCAGTGAGAAATGGTGAGACAAATTGAAAAGAGCCTCCTTCAGTTCTTTTCACAATAAAATACTTTGCATTATTCATTTGTAACTGTTGCTCCCTGGGGAGAGAAGAATTTATTTTGTTATCCATATAGTTTGTCAGAAAATTCGGGGACTAGACGGCATCACCCACCACGGAGCCCTACAAGGGGATGCAGCATATCAACTGCAACAATGCTAGTCAGTCCGTATACGCTCACGGTACATCCCTGAAGTGGTCTCCACCCTTAACGAGTCACCCAGTAGATGTACCGATCGCTTGATCCATAAAGCCGATTGATGTGCTGAGGACCACAACACACCTCCCGTTTACCTGAAGCAGAGGCCAAAGCAATGTGTTGGTCTCAGGAGGCCTCAATTACCAGGATCCTCCTTTGCAGGGACACGGGTCTCCACGCACGGCAAACACGTGGGTGATTTAGTCCTCAAGAGTAGCTAATAGCAACAGAGCCAAGTAATAGAGGTCTTACAGCCAAACCCCCTGTCTTCCCAGGTATGCTGAAATATGACAACCCCTGTCTTCGACCTTGTCCTTCCGGTCCAGAAGGGAGTCTCCCCTCAGGCAGAACTCAGGGCTGCTGTTCTTGCTACTATTAATGAGAGATACCCACTCGACAATTGGATGCACATTTATACTGACGAATCAGCTGAGAGAAGAACTGGGAGAGCGGGAGCTGGTGTCTTCTCCAAATTTTTCCAACTCAAAGAGCCTTTGGGAAAAAACTCTGACAATTTTGATGGGGAAATGTATGCAATTTACATGACTCTCCATAAAATTTTAGATTTCCTGGAAATGAAATTTGTCCTTCTTGTTGACTGTCAGGCTGCCATTCATACAGTGGCAAATTATACTCTCCTACCTACATCTATAGAATTTAACTGTAAGACCATCATTAACACTTTACTGTCTGCGGGAAAGGAAATTACTTTACAATGGATCCCTAGCCATTGCGGCTTGCCTGGTAATGAAAAAGCAGACAATCTCGCGAAAGAGGCTTCTTTTTTAAACCCTCCAGATACTCCTACTGGCCTGAGAAATGTCAAACTCCTTCTAAAACGGGTTATGCATCACCAGCGAAATTTTTATTACAAAGAGAATACAGTTGATGCCTCTTGGAGGACCCTACTGAACTCATGTATCCCCAGAGATCTACCTAGATATAGGGGTCTCCTACTTCAGGTTACTTACCAGGCATGATTTTCTCCAGAAACGTCTATATCACATAGAGCTTGTGGATTCACCCAACTGCATTTTATGTAGGGAACATGTTGATTAAAAATGATTTGGTGATATACTTTTGGAACAAATGGTCAATGTTTGCCTGTCCACATATCACAATATAAAGGCACATTTAAAATAGGAATAAATGTTTTCTCTAATTTAAAAGCATATGTAATTTGAAGAAGTGATTTTAATTCTGGATCATTTTCTTGTGCGAGAATAAATTCTTCAAAATTTAAAGGAATAGAAGAGATATTGTCTATTTCTATGCGGGTATCTGCCTCTTGATTGTCTGTGCCTTTGGTATGACGAATATCATTTAAAAACTATGAAATATAGACTATGTGTCTGAGCTGACGTGGGGAACATTTATCGGGTTTCCGTTTGAAGCATATAATATGATGAGTCACCACAATATAAACAAGAATTATAATAAATTTAAATTAACTTGATATATATTCACATTTTGTCTCAATTTTTTAATTGAAGCATTAGTTGCAATTAGCCAATTTATAGTTATGATTAATTTGACAAGATATTCTTCAACGCTTCGAATTTGGGTAAAAATATTTTTACTACTGTAAAATATTCAAATTGTTCTTGATTTCTTTTTAAGAATTATGAAAAAATAAATTTTATTCTAATAGATTATATACAATTATTAGATGCCGGAAATCATCTATTGAAAAATAAGCAAGAATTATTTTACACTAGATCTATGATATAAGAATTCTTTTTAATCTATGTTTAAAATGCATTAAATTTAAGTACAAATTGTATATTCATTCCTAAAGGAAAAACTATGGATTTTATTATTAAAGTAAACTGTGCAAAATATTTTTTGAATTTTATGATACCAAATTAAAAATTGTTTATTCTAAAAATAAACACTCAGAAATGAAATTTTTTAATACTTATTTTTTTAATAATTACCATTTATTAAGAATAAGTATAGTCGAAGAATAAGGTTTAAAATATTTTTATAAGTATTCTAATAGTTAGAGAGCTATAATTTAAGCAATGCAGTTTCCATTATTAAATATTTCCCAATCAAAATAGTACACGCAATTTTTTTTTTCTTTATACATTCAAACTCTCTTTAAAATTTTATAATATTGTTATATATAACTTAATACAAAAGTGAAAAATAAAATTAAATTTTTTGTCAAACGAACTAAATTTATTAAAAAAATTTAAAATATTCTCTAATGGATGCATAATATGAGCAAATTTTTTAATTGGATGCCGATAAAATGCAATAATTAACTGAAAATATTATAAAATTTATATTTAACAAAACGTATTTTTTACTCACTGCATTAAAGTGAAATGCACATTTCGGTAGTTATACCAAATTATAGTTATAATCAAAAAATATTTTTCACAACAAACGCATTAATTTACTTAAATAAATGAAAGTTTAAAAAATGTAAAAATTTTAATATTTAACAGCTTTAAAATATAAATTCAATGTACCAGTCAATTTCAAACTATTTTTTATAGCTGTATTAAAACTTTCTTTGCAAAAATTTGTTTCTATATGTAAAATTAATTATAAAAGTAAGTCAATATATGTATGCGTATGTATATATATATATATATATATATTTATATATGTATGTATATATATATATATGTATGTATATATATATATATGTATATATATATATATATATGTATATAATATATATATATATATATATATATATATATATATATATATATTAAAATGCGGATTTCTATGCTATAGCAGAAATCACCATCTATTTTGCTACAACAAGCTTTCACAAAGTTATACATAAAATAAAGCAAATATTTCAGATATAAATTATATGCAAGCTTTTATTTGAAATTTTATGATTATGAGAAACGAATGTAATTTTCTGAAGAAATATCTCTTTCCTTTAGTATATTTGCTTTTGATGTAACAAACAGCTAAAATAAAGACATCATATTAGGCAAAAAATATATGTGTAAAAATACCATCATCTTTAAAAAGTAGCTTTATACAAATTGATCTCAAAAAGAATTTTACGAGCAGTTCTTTTTATGCGATTCATATGAAAATTGTATTTTTCAAGATATTTCTTTACTGTACATCTTCTTTATATAATAAGTTACTTTTACAAATATTTAATACTATATTTGCGCAAAAAATCAGTTCACTTTTTTCTAAAACTTAATTTTAGACATATTTTAATGAAAATGTAGAGTATTTAGTATTTAACAGTAATTTATTTATGTATCAAAACTGAATAAAAAAACTATAATTAAAAAATCAATTCTTTTTAAACTTTTATATATCATTCATGCTTTTACATAAAAAATATGTATATTTGTAAATTGATTGAAATTGCATTATTGCCTTATTTTTCAAAAGTTCAAATGAGGCATGATTTAAATGCATCATGATTGTTTATGGATTTAAATTTGAGTCAGGGTACTGTTGCAGTAATAATTATAGATAAAGTCAATTTACTGCAAGTAGTTTTTAGCTGCCTCTCTTCTTAATTCTAGAAAAAAGGCCATGCTCATGTGGATCCCAGGCTATTGCAGGATTTATTAGAACAAATGAGCTGAGTTTTTGACTACTGTAGCTTCAGATTTACATCCGTTTTCCTATCCAGTTCCCCTTCTAAATGAAAAAAAAACTTCTCGCGAATAAAACTAGACATGGGAACTTGGTTGTTGGAAAATCCTGGACTTGAATTCTGGATAGCCTGCTGAACTCCAGTCTTTCCCTCCTCCCTAGGGCAGAGGGCGTTACTTGTGTTAGAATTATTATTGGACATGACTATTTTTGCAGGCGTATTTATATAAAATCAATATGACCTGCTCACATTTTTGTGTACTCTGTGACATCTCACCTATGAATGGGAAGCATCGCTTTAGTTGCCTCTCTCCTTCTGTCGTGTTGCTGTTACTTATAACACTTGGACAAGCCAAGTTCGCTATGCCTTGGCAATGCGAATTTAAGTCAATAGGGAGCGTCTTTCGTTTTAATCAGAGCACCACGAAGGTGAAAGTACGCCTTTGTTCTTTTTTCAATCCTCCGATATATGGCACCATCAGAGGATCCACTCCCTCAATTTTGATATTGATCGGAAGGGTAGGAACATGTCTCCACAGCATTGCACCCATGGTAACTGCTCAACGACCGACCACAGGACTTTCGATTCCACATATTTAACGAGCACGTATATTGCATGTAATCAGTGGGTCTTTGGCAGCATTGGAAATCAAACTCCACCCTTTTGGATGGAAGGTTGATTCCCTAACATCTAAGCTACTATGGCCTACTTTCTGTCGTTCGTTCCAGTAATGACTTTTAAGTTTCTCACCTTCAGTATAGTACATGAATGCTAGAGGCCACATGTCTGAAAAGAAATTTCGAGCGTAATTTTTTAAAAATGTTTTAACTACCTGCATTGTATGCCAAATCCACTAAATAGAGACAAGAATCACGTAATTTTGAATTATCAAGAATTGACAAAGTTCATACTTGAATTAATCATTTAACAACAGTTTAGCCCCTTTACTTTCCTCCATGATAAATAATAAATCTTATATTACTAATAACATGATTAAGTTCTTTCAGAATAAAAATCATCGCTTATGTCAAATTCGGAAAACGCTTGTCTCAGAAACATAAAAGAATTAAACTTATTTCCTTGTAAACTATATTTTACAAAATTGCTTTTTTATTAGTATATTAAGATAATTTTAAATATGTGTTTCTAAATTTTAAATTCTCAAAGTAAAATTGATTATAATTTATGCAATTTAATAGGCAAGGCAGTAACTAAAGACATATAACTTTAAACAATTTGAATAATTCAAAACAGAAAATAACAAAATGAATATATATATATATATATATATATATATATATATATATATATATATATATATATATATATATATATATATATATATATATATATATATATATATATATATATATATATATATATATATATATATATATATATATATATATATATATATATATATATATATATATATATATATATATATAGATATATATATATAATATATATATATATATGTATTATATATACATATATATATATATATAATATATATATATATATTTATATATACTAAAAATAAAATACTATAGTACTCTTCATTTAAAGTTATTTCAATTTATACAAATATTTATTAATTTACCAATAGCTATTTAATTTAATTTTATAGTTTAAGTTTTTAGATACGAACGATAGGGTATTATATATTTGGAAATTATAACACAAAATATTCACTAATTTTTTTACAATATCAAAATTATTATTCCTACTTTTTGTTCCAAAATTTTGGATTAAACTTTGCATATTCAACGTTCCCTTCCAAGAATTTCAAACTAATTCTAAATAATATTTAGTCTAAAGTTATAAGAAAGAAGTGTTAAATATGTGGATTTTAAGCTAAAATTTATAATAAATACAGTATATTTCATCTTTGAAATGTGATTCTTATAAATTTCATTTTCAGGCCTTTAAGGAAAATTAGCATCAAGATTTAATTGGAAGAAATTACATCTTATGTGTTTTCTATATCAATAAATCAAAAAACATTATTAGTTAGAAATTTTAAAAACAATTCACATTGATAATTTAATTTATAAAACAATATGTCCGCTATAGATGTTTAATATCTATTTTAAGGAAACTTAAAGGCCTCCAGCGCTGTTTTTAAATATTAAAATGTGCTAAAAATACATTAGAGATTAAATTAACCCATATTAATGGAAAAATGTAAAATAAATATTGAAAAACTAAACTCTCTCCAGCTTAATTAACATATTTTTTCTCTGCTTTTAATTACAATCTTAATAGAAATATTATAAAAATTAATTATTTTTATGAATTATTTTATGTTACGAATGTAATCATTGTGACAAACAATATAAATGTATTTTTAAGAGCATAATTAAATATGTTCGAAAAATATAAGCCTCATTTACGTTTATGAAATCTCTTTCTAAACATTGCAATCTACAAAAGTAATTATTTAATAATGTTTATTCGAGAGATATTTTGAACTATAGCAGCTGGAGATATGTTTTGATCATAAACATAAAAAGATTATAAAATTTCTAATTTTTTAAATAAATAATAATGAAGTTTCATTAGAGAAGAAACATTTTCTTGATTTAATTTTAATAAAAGAGAAAAATTTGAATAATAATTACCTATTATAAAATAATGATAATTGAACTATAAGAAAAATATTTTAATACACTTGGAGAAATATAAAAAAAAATGTATAATTTAGTATAGATTAATTTAAACAAAAAGCAACAATTAATGATAAAAAAATATTATCAAACACTTTATTAAATTAAATTGTTAATTTTAGCATCATTCTGTATATTTATTCATATGTAGAATATAGAAACTTTGAGATAGAATGTAGAAAATTTATATTAATTTTTACTTTTAACAAATCGATTTTTTACTTTACATGTAGGAAAAGTTAGAAATAACTAAAAATATTTTTATCTTTATCAAGAAGCGAGGAGAATAAGTTTTCTTCAATAAATATTTTAATGTGAATTTTTAAAGTTGAACTATTTATTTTTTGCAAATATTCATGTACCCAGTTTCATGCGACCTGATAGGATAAGACCCGGTATAAATATCAGGATAGTTAAAACACATTTTTATTTTTCATAGGAAACATTTATTTATAGAAACAAATTCCTTCTATGGTACTTGTTTATAGTGAAAGAAATTTTGATTCTAAAATCATAAAACATATAAATATTTCGAATCTAATTATTCAAAATAAGTAATGTTGTTTTATATTGTTTGATTAAGAACAAAAATTACAAATTAAATTTTGAACATACTCCCCTTCTTTGCTACAAGATTCATGAAGAGACATCTTACCATCCAACATTCATGAGATTTCAGTTAAGTGTAATTCACTTAAAAGATGTAGTCTTCATCTTCATATGATATTAGAGGTTCTGTTTTAATTATAAATTTAATTTTCTTTCATGCTTTTATCTGTTTTATTTATTCATGGCCTCTAAGTAACTTCAATTTTAATTTTTTTTATTTATTTATTTCTGCATTTCTGTGACATTTTATAGTATTTAGTTCCAATTTATAAAAAGAAGAAAAGTGAATTACTTTTTTCATTCTTCACATATTTGGTTTCAAATACTTTTAGGTATTTACCTTAATTTACCTAAAGTACTTTTAAGTAATTTTGCAGTGAGAAATAACGTATTTTGTTGAGGGGTATGCAGAAAAAATATGTAACAATTTGATCTAAATTCTTTATAAAAGGTTGCTGATCTAAATTCTGTACAGAACCTTTAGAGTCTCAACTTTTCTTTGAACATTTTTAAGGACAGAATTACTATTTTCGAATAAATTTTTTAATGTAAATTTAGGAAAATCATATGTGTGGCTAACGACTTAACTACAACATACTTAGTTACAAGATATATAGATTGTTTTTTGACTATATCAAAGAATTAAAAATAGTTTTTGGAAATTATGTCTTCGTAAATACGTAGGTTTTGGTTTTTTAAATTCCTCAACAGCTATGAAAAAAATGGTCAATTATACATAATGACTAAGACGGTAGACTAGATATTTCCCCATGATATGCTTTCAGAAGTTCTTTAAAAGTACAATCATGATGTAGAAATTTAAAACTGACTTGTGTTAAATGGTTTTAGTAATAGGTCGTATGAGGACAAAAGCAAAAAGGATAATATGGTTTTTTCCTTGCAGCATTCATTAGCATAATATTTTTGACACATGAGAAATGGCTATCTGTAATAAAAGAGCTCGTTTTCATAAAGAGCGAGAATAAAAAGAGAAGTATTCTCAGGAACCTTCAATGAGAGTTACATTTGTGATTCCTTTGCTCTCAGTTAAAACGACAAATGATCCCTTTGGACTAGGATCCAGATTCAGGGAGGCTTGTTTCAGTTCTTGAAAACATAATCATCAAAAATGTTAAATTAATTACAATATTCAATATGATTTCTTCATTATTTCAAGCAATATATTTCCATTTTACTTAAACAAGAATAGTCTTAAACACATCTAGTTCTGCTCTCAGCCATTGTCCTAGTTTTATCAGACAATAACATTATTTAGAAAACAATGGTTAGAATATTTCAAATAAAATGTAATTTCCGTTTTAATCATTTAAAATAATAACATATTGTTATTATCTAGTTCTGAATTTACCTGAAATAAATTTTAATAATTATAAAGTGTAGAGAAATGTTAAAAATTGTTTGGTTGGATTTTTCAAACCTCCATGATGTGATTAACGAGTCAATGTACATATAAGCCACTCAAGTCCAAATAACATGTGATTTACCTACAAAATTTAATTTGAATGTTTAGGTTGACATGCTACAGAACATTTTAACTAGCAAATATTGTGGTAGAATATAACTCTGTGAAATTAATACTTACATTTTTTGAAAGATTAATTTAGCTCAAGTTGCCATTTCCCCCTTTCTTCGACAGTTTTATGTTCATCTTTGCATTTCAATTCATGTCGAAAAATACATTTCAAATGTTTCATCTACATGCATTTAAAACATCTCTGATTAATTTTCAAAAGATGTTTCTTAAGTTTGCAATATAAGGTTTGCAAATGGTATTTCAAACCTCTTATTTGTGAATTTCGTGAGGTAAAATCTTAAAATTTGCCTGGCAAATAAGGATATAAAGGATAAGAGGATAAATATTGCTAAGTATTGTAAGCTAAAATTTAACACTGAGAAGTAAATTGCATTATTTCAAATGACACAGTTATCTAATTCAATGAAAAATATTGAATAATCAAAAGACATGAAGTATTAGGTTGGTTCAAAGATGTTTGAATGATATGAAATAGAATCTAAACTTTTAAATATGATAATGTAAGAGTTTTTAGTTAATATTGGTGATTCACGAAATTACTCTTAAGAAGATCTTATACTCTGCGATTCATTCGGCTATTTTCGTTCCGAGTGCATCATGTTCACTAGTCCAAAATATTTACAAGAAATCAAATTTTTGTCTCACTATATTATTATATGGGTAAAAATGAAATAAGAAATTTAATTAGTTTTTTTGATTAACCAGGATCATTTTAATGTTTTCTATGTTTTTCTTATAATGACTCCTTTTGTAATATCTTAAAGATTTATGTTACAGAGGGATTAAATATATTTAAACATATTATTTGATAGAGATATTTTATATGGTATAAATAAGGTATTAGGCTTTTATTAGATGTATTTGATATCGGATTAAGTTAAAAGTGTTTTCGATTGTTTGCATGAAATCTTAAGGGATAGTATAACAGAAATCAAACATAAATTATTTACCGACTGTCAAAATATGATCTTAATATGCTAATATCACCTGTTTGTTGAAAAATTTTTGGCAAAAGCATTTTATGGAACATAAATACACGTAAAACAAATTTTTTAAGAATATTCTCCCCTTAAGTTATTTTTATTTCATTTAACATATTAATTAACTACATTTAATATTTTATTTAATATATAATATTAATATTTGAGCCATTTAACACAATGTTATAATTTAACACACCTTTCCCACACATAATTTCAAAATATTTCTTTATCTTAAGTCTTCTAATAATCTCTTCCTAAGTTACAACATTTAGAGTTCTTAAGTTTCTCAAATATAGAAATTTTAAAGATAAAAATAAATACCAGGATTGGACATTTTATACAGTGTATTTCTATGTCAGTATGTTTGTCATTTTATACAGAGCGTCATCATCTTGAAACCTCAGATGATTCAAAAATAATGTATTTCTATAAAATAAGAAACACATGTATAAACATTATTCCAATCATTAATTCTGTGTCTACATTTTATAAAAAGTTTTCTAATTTGTGGAAAATTTATGGAAACCTGTTTAGTTATTGGGTTTATTAAAAATATATAGTTGTTCAAATGTCTGGAAATCTTTGTCTAATTTTTTAAGCCATAAAATCAGTTCGTATTGCGTTACGAATTTATAGATGTTCAATGCCTTACCTGCACTGTAGTTTTTAAAATAATTTTATCACTGTTAACATAATGAAATGAAAAAATAAATGTTATAAACAATTTTAAAAACAAAGTCTTAGCAATCATCATGTAATGTCAAATCTCTTCAACTGATAATTCTGATATGAAATCTGAATCCACAAAGGTCCTAAATGTTACAAAATTATATAATAAATGTAAAATAATTTATTTACTTTAGTCCAATTTTTTATTTCAAAAACATTCATATATGAATTTTAATTTATAATAAGAGTATAAAACTTCAGTTTGTTAATATGAATATAGATTTTCCTTAAGTACAAATTTACTTTTCTTACTGATGTATGAGTTTCATTTATTTAAAAATTTATTTCCGCAAAAATTAAGTTAGAATAAATAGTTGTTATTTATTTTCACTTATTAAAAAATTTTATTTTAAATCCAATGATATAAAAAGTTATAGAATTTCATAAATAATTAGAAGAAATTACCGTAAAATTAAACTTTACAATATACCATTTTTCAATCTTAAACAAATCTCCAGTAAATTTATAAATTAAAATTGAATTTCATAGTATATAACTTTAGTAAAATTTGTTTTAGATATAAATTATTTGTTTTAGATATAATTTTTATTTATTTTTACTATACTTTATTTCTTTAGTAACTCACTTCTAAATTCAATTAATACATTATCAAATGCAAAATTTTTCTTATGAATATTTTAGCTTTAACTTTCACTCATTTCATTAAAATGGGAAAAGAGAACTTTGATTTAAAAGTTAGGAAAAGAAATTTCTTCAATTATATTAATGATTTCAGTTTTTTCTTGAATCAGTTATTGTTATTGAAAAATTCACGCATAAGCTTTGAAAATGTTTTAAATATCACATTTAGTATATCAAAACAATTTTATTGAAAAAATGTCCTAATTTGATTTACTAAATGACTTCAAAAATAAAAGTCCATTTAAAGAAAAGAAAACAGTAACTTATTTTATTATTTTAAAACATTTGTGACTTTCTAATAAGATTTTACGTAAAGTATACATTATCTTTCGTAAAAATAAAATAACATTTTTGATTATTCTATAATGCTGTAAAAATTTATTTCTGCCTTTAATTTTAAAAATGAGGCATGGTTTCATTTACAAGCAACTTATTTTTTTCATAGATTACAGTAAATTTAATATAACAGATTAAATAGCTTACTTTAACAGCTGAAACATTACATTAATGTATTCTAAATAAATGTCTTTCTTCATAACTTCCACTTAATATCCCATTGCACTTTTGAAATTAGCTTCAGATACTTAGTATCTTAACTCTGAAGGTTGCGCCATACTAAATGCAGCAGATGTATAATCTAATTAGTTATCATGTTCAAATGAAAACATTGTCATTATTTCCGAAATTAGGCGTCAACGAAATTTCATCTATTTGTGTAATAACTTCATTGTTTTTATTTAGAAGAACTGTACAACACGATCGTTAATGGCAGAATTTTTAAACATATAATAAGCGCTCACCATTAGCATTCATTGTGATATTAATGAAAGCATTACATCTGCAAAATGTTTGACTTATAAATATGAAGTAGGAGTTTGATAAAGTTATTCTTTGTTTTAATAAAAAGCAAAATGTTTTTGTAATTAATGATGATTGGATTTTAATATAATCTCTTATTTTAATGTGAAATTGTATTTATTGAAATTCACATTAAATTTAAATAATTATCACATTTAAATTGCAAATATGGTCTAACTAATGTACTTCTGTGATAGAAAAATATTAATCAATTTGTTTTTATTAATTAAATTTGTGTAACAAAAACAGAAAATGTTTAATTTGGATTAAGATATATTCACCATGTGTATTTTAATTCTGTTTTTAGAATGGTGTCCGTAGTGAAGAACAAACTAGTTCTTACAATGTTTATATTCTTATTAAAATAATTTTCATTTTTTAAAACATTCCATTTCAAAGGAAATTTAAAATATGCCTCATTTCATAAATATAGATTAATTACTCCAGTTTAGATTAATTACAGTGAACAGGCCATGATTTCCAGGCACAAGTAAAAATAAATTAGGCAAAATTTCATCTAGTTTATGCCAACTTTATAATTAGAATGCTTTTAACCTATACGTTCTGGTATGCTTAATATTAGATGCAGATTCTCGAAAACTGAATGAGATAAGCAAATAGTATTGGGACACCAGAATTTTCATGAGCTCCTTTTAAAAAATGCAACACCTATATTCTTTTCCTTGTTAATTTTTTTAAAGTTTTAAATTTTTACTTCTGTTTTCATGTTATTCTGCACTGGGAGTAACTTTAAATATTAATTATTTGTTCTTTTTAATATATTTGCTCTTTTGTGATACTTGAGATGTTTTGTGTTTTGGATTGACTTTTACAATAAAACTATATGTAATAATAGATTAATTTAATCGAAGAAATGTGTTATATTTTTACTTGTCACAAATAATGTCACAGTTATTTCTTGAAAATATACTTGACACTTATTCTAATGATAATTGAAGAATACTCTGCTTACATATGTTAAATACAAACATTCTTTAAGCATCTTATAACAGCCACTTAAAGTAAATTCTAAATACTATGTCTGTGAGTTCATTAAAAGTAACAAAATCTGTATTATATTACGACAAATTTTAATACATCTACGAGATTTGTGTATTACAATGACACAAGCATTTTAAGTAAAAATTTACTATTCAAATATATCAGAAGATAACTTTTATTATTTCACTTTTTAATATATTAAAATTGGAAAATGAAAGATTAATATCACAAATATAAACTCATATTTGAGACCGGAAAAATTTGCTCACTTAAATATTTTAAAGTAATTAATTCATTCAAATTTGTAACTTTTTTCTCATAATGTTTTAAATTATGATGAGATAAATATTAGCTTAATTTAAATGATAAAAATCTTATTAAATAGGAAAAGGAGGGAATAAAAATTATATATACCTTTATTAAATATCTAGTTTCATAATACATTTAAAAAATTAAATATGGAATGAACAAATTTTAAGATAAAATTAAATAATAATTTTTTCATATATAACGTTAAATGATTTAGACCAACCACAAGCTATTATATTTCTTTATGAGATAAAATTTTAATTGTATTTTTTTTCAATTGAGAAAACGAGTTACTGTTTTTTTGTCAATATTATCTCACTGAAATAATTTCTAATATTTCTTGTCATTTAAATGGTAAAAGGAACATAAAATTTGATGTAGTTCAAATCTCAAAAATACGATGTTATTTACTATAAAATATTAGGTTTGTGTTTTGTCCTTTTATGTGATTGCAGTTTACTTATAAATGCTAGCAAACATTTAAGTTAGAGTTTGAAATTGCATCCTCTTACTATTGATTCGATTGAGACCATTATCCAGATTTCGCAGGTTTGAATTGAAACTAATGCACTATTATTAACCTTATGAAGAAGCTCCTGTATTGCATTGTAACCCTATCTTTAGTGTAAGAGGTAAAATGATGTCATCCCGCATAGCACTCTTTTCATTTTATCGTGTTTACAACATAAAAGGTAATTTCTTACTATAAATTTGCATATCTTATTTGCTCATTTTACAATTAAAATGTAAATGTAAAAATACAAATGGAAATACATTAATATAGAGTTATAGACGGACAATATTTCATTTTTACCAATAATGAAGAACATTTTTATACTCAAAAGGAATACTATATTGCTTCAATATTAATCACATTTAAAAAATTTATGTAATTTTCTTTTCATTTAGCTTCTTTCTAGTAGTCACCACGGGCAACTTTCTGCAAAGCAAATATTCAATATATTTGGAGACTTTTGCAGCATAACTAAATAATAAGTAGTTTTAGTGTTTTTAGTAAATTCTTCCTTTTTTAAAAACAGTAAAATGTTTAAACTAAAATTTGCTTTACATGTCTCATTTGTGTAAGAGAACATACAATTCTTACAGTAGAATCTAAATCTTAAAGAGGAATGCAACAGTTAAATTTTTTTCACTTTGTAGATAAATTAGTTTAAATCCAAAACCTAGTGTCTTATTTACTTTAAATAAACCTTTCAATGAACTTTTAAGGATATTTATTATTGATTGATAAATTTATTTTCAAAATTGAAATAATCAATTCTTGAGATTCAAGTCAGTTTTATTTGTTTAAATATAAATTTGAGTTCGTCTGAGTGAATGTTTGTTTCAAATAATTATTTTAAAAGGAAATGTATTCTTGAAAGGCATGCCTCTGATTTATATTTATATAAATAATTTCAATAACATAAAATGAATTATTAAAAACTTAGATCTATCATAATGTAACAAATCTTAGAGTTTCCTAATTATCTTTTTGGATTCGATAAATATTCATATCAGCAATAGATTTAGATCTATTACTGATATGGTTTAGATTTATAAAAAATCATTCATGTTCAAACTTGTATTTCGAAATGTATAATTGAAGTAATTTCCTTACTAACAACAGTAGTTAACTAACAACAGTATATATATATATATATATATATATATATATATATATATATATATATATATATATATATATATATATATATATATATATATATATATATATATATATATATATATATATATATATATATTCATAAAATTCCCATGTAAATAAAATTTGATACGGTTATGAAAAGGTATATCACTAATAAAAAATATAAAGAGTATAAATTTTCAATAATATGACAAAAGTAATTTAGATACACAACCACATCTGTTAGAATAGTACTAACAAACAAAAAATTTTAAGAAAATTACTCGTTTGAATATACAAAAATTTTTTCCTATATTTAATAAAATACACCAACATCAAATTTAAAAAGTAAAATTAAATTTAAATAATTATGTTTAAATATAACGTATATATACAACAAATATAAAAAATTTGTATATTATTAAAATAAATAATTTTTAATTTCATTTCTTATATGATCTATGTTATTTCTAACATATTAATAAAGTTTTCACTTACTTTTGAAAATAATGGTTATAATTATAAATTTAATTTAAATGATTTATAAGCAATTTATATTCGTTATAACTCCAATTTTTTTATTTATTAATTATAAAAAAATGCATTCCTCAACTTTATTTTTGATAAATTTTAAATTATTAAGAAATCATTTTCACTATGTCAACAGAGAACACAGTCCTCATATGTTTCTTTCCTTAACTTTCATAAATAAAACCATTCTACTTTAATATATTTAGTACGTGTACCATAAATGTATTTATGACTTTATATAATACCGTACTTCTGTAAAGGTTAGCATGATGTCTCTCTCATTTTTAAGCAATGAAAATATATCTTAATTATTCCACTTCTTTTAAAATTCAAATTTGTCATTATTAGTAAAACATTCTAAGCACATAGTATGGTAAACACAGACATGAGAATAATATTTACAGAACAAATTATTCATCAAGTTTATATCTGAGTAAATTTAGTAAGCATTAAATCTACTAAAATATTACATGTAAATAGCAAGCATTTCAATTAAATCATTTCTGTAACTATAACGAGGAGAGAATCTTAATAATTTAAGTATAAAAAATCTAATATGACATTTAGCAAGTGGTTAAGGCTATTTGTCATACTTCATTTTAAAGAAGTTGCAAATTTTTTCAGATAATTTTACGTTAAAAATTATGTAAAACATTTTGTAAAACGTTTTTTTACTTATAATATTTTAAGCAGTTTTTTTCATTAAAAATAAAATAAATATAAATATTGTAACCACATTTGTCATACTATTTGATCAAGGTGTAATTTATTTGGCGAAAAGTGAATCAATCAAGCTCAAAATAATGTTATTCTTAATGCATGAACAACAAACAAATTCTATTCAAAACAATTTATGACCCAATAATTTTTCATAATGAAGACTAAATACAGATAAAATGCTTCTTATAAATTATTTACTATGTCATTCACGTTGAAATGCAGCCCCATTTTTAATATGCCAAAGCCTCTTCCGAGATAACATCTCAGTTTGCATCTACATCATATTCTTTTCAATTTTACTTCAGGAAGCGTCAAGTAATTTAACAGCTCTCATTAAAATGGCAGAATTCATGTAAAAAGTACAGTTTAATGTTTTTATTTTTAAACAAGCTAGTTAGACACTGAATTTAATATGAAAGTAAATAAAACAACATTACTAAGATTTTTTATGCTCTTTTTATTCTAGAAAAAGCAAGTAGAATAAAATAATTGTTTGAAGAAAGAAAGTTAAATATTTCTTTACAATAAACAGAAAAAACCTAAAAGAATAAATTAAACTGCATTTTAGAGAATGGGATTTATATTTTATTATCTTATTGATTTTAAAATTCTTAATCTTAATTGTGATTCAATTTTTTATGCAAATGCTCAGTTGTTAGGATCATATTTAAAGGATTAAACCTATTCTTATGTATGCATCTGTTGTCAATTAATTATAAATAATATTATAAAGACATGTTATAAATATTTTGATATAAAAAGTTTCCCCAAAAGTTACCGCATATAAATATTTAAACCTTATTACTTGCTTTATTCATTATAAATATAAAATTCTATATGCACGGAACTCTTACTAACTTTACTTTAAATATATAAATACACTGAGTAGAAAATAAATTATAATCACAAGATGTATATTTTATTGGTCCACCCTTTGCACAATATCCAAACGAGTTTCAGTATGAAGTCCACATGCTTCGAGAGTGCGTTTGTGTCCAAAGAATTCAATGCATTACTAATGTAGTTTTTAAATATTATAAATTAGGTTGAAAAAGAGATTGCTGTAGTATACATCTTTCAAATATCTACATTTTCTGTCGGTTAGGATTCGAAACATTCGAGGCTAGAGAAGGTGTAATATGTCTCTGTAAACCAATTTTAAATACTTCTGAATAAATCAAAAGTTGCATTATCATGGATGAATTATTCGTCGCCATTAAAGAAAAAATGCAACATTATTGGCTGCATTTGATATACCAGCATATCTAAATATATCATATTTGTTTCTTCACTCTCGAGATATAGAAGATAACAGCTTCCATATCAGCAGAGAATGTCTCGTATCATGCTATTCTCATTAGACCTTCACCCAAAGAGAGTATGGCAATATAGATTTCTCAGGTATTTTCAAGGGTCAATGTATACTTTCTCAACATCATTGCTAGTGAAATTTTGCATTTTGTCAAGAATGATAGTTTTTCTCTAATAAATCTATCCTCTACACATTATTCAAGATGAAATATCTTATAGAGCCCTGACTGACGGTGTTTGTCATTCGAAGCACGGTAAAAATCTTATTCAGCCCTGCAATCAATTCATCAAAGGTAACACGATAAAGCTCTGCACTAATAATAAACTAAGTGTGCACTAATAAACCCTTTTCAATATGGTAAGAAAAATTCGATTTTTTTTCATCTTATTAATTTATTATGAAAACCACACTTATGCTAGTATTTTAATGGCATGTAGTATTCCTCCTACAACATATAATGAACACTCATATTTTTATATATAATTAATTCAGAATATTATATTATAAACATATAAGCATATTTAGGAGCATCAGTTTAATTACTCTGTTGGAATTAAAGAAAACGTGTGTTTATTGCCTTATTAGAGACTTTACAATATTTCTTTAAATAAATTAAGTAAAATTTTTATTTTTAACTAAAAAAAACAATAATAAAAATAAATTTTAATGGGTATGTTCCTTTCTATTAAATAAACTAAAATTCATACGAACAAAAGAATAACTGTATTCTTTTCTGGGAAATTTTGATTTTATTATTTATAATATGAAATATTTTTGATACCTATACTTATAGGAAATATCATAAGAAATTGAATTTTTTTTATTTGTTACTTACAAATAGAAAAAAGCAATACATATATCATGTAATTTTTAACTTTGTAGACAGTTTTAAAAAGGAAAATATATTCTCAATAAAGCAGAATAAATTTCAATAAATAGTTATTTTGAATTTAACACTGAAATCATACACATTTAATTATTTTATATTTCTAAAATTCTACCAGAACATTATATTAACAAATTGTCTTTACGAACAAATATTAGTTTGATGATAAATAATGTTCAAAAATTCTGTACATTATTTTTGAGTTAACAAAGCAAATTAAATCATAAAATTATATTACACGAAAAACTAATGAACTGATACCTTTTTCGATTTATTCAAAAAAAGGCTGTAATTTGCTCGAAGGAACTGCATGTTTGCGTAATAATATATGCAAGCCTATTTTGTGATTTAAATTCGGTGCTTTGATATAAATACTGCTTTTTATAGCATATTTATAAGAAGAGAAAAACAAAATTATGAAAACATTTGGAATGATTTATGAAAACATTTTCACATTATAGAATAGTTTAATCATTAAATGTTATATGTAAGTCTTTTATATTAAATTGAATGAGTTAAAATATTGAAGAAAATCATACGAAATGTATATTCCAGCATGTTTGTATCATACTTCAAAAATATTTGTCTTAAGATTATAAATATTTGTCTAAATCTTCTAAATATTTGTCTTAATTAAAGGGGTAAATTAGATGGAAAAAGAGTGAATTTCAATCTTTTATAGAAGTATTGCTGATTTTTTTATATTGACAATTATAAGTGCAGAAATTAGGTTTTGAATTTTTTTATTTTAAGACATACTGTTTTTTTTGACAATTACAATATAAAGATATGATTTCTTTATTAAATAATTTAACAGTACAATTGAATATGGCATCTTATAATTATAGTGCTTTTTAAATTTTACATACATTACCAAGCAAATTGTTCAGTCATGTGGGTATATTATATATATATTTTACAAATTGCAACATTTATATTTATGTATATATATATATATATATATATATATATATATATATATATATATATATATATATATATATATATATATATATATATATATATATATATATATATATTTTACAAATTACAACAAAAAAATTTTGAAGCTATGCTTTGGTATCACATATAATAATATTCAAATACATAGCAAGTAAAATGATTTTTAAAAATACAAGATAGAAAACTACAATATAATAAAAGACAAGATAGTCAAAATAAGACATCAAAATTACAACATAATAAAAGACATGAAAATAATGTTAGGAATTGTAAATTTAGGTTTGTCTCAGTTATTGTGGCATTGTTAAAAAATAATGTTGATGTAAAAGTTTAGTACTTTCATGAATATTTTAAAATTCATTTTCAACTATGTAAAAAATATACAGGTTTTTTTATACAACCAATGTTTCATTGAAAGCAGCCTCTTTTGGATACTTAGAGAAATAAATTCTGTTTAGAATATAACAATAGATAGTCTATTTTTTATCATAAAATGCCATTTTATATTAAACATTTTCTCCACAAGTTCAAATATTTTTTCTCGAGGAATTTCATAAGACATTTCAAACTGTAATCATTTTATCTAAAAGAAAAAGTACATACATATACACATATGTGTTTACTCAAAAATATTATCCATGTTAAAACTAGTTATGTTCAAATGAACTATAAATACTGGATATTTATTTTTTAAACAATTAAATTCAAATTAAAAAATTTTAATTTTTAAAAAAAAGAAAATTTTAAGTGAATTATAAATTTATTATAAAGTTAATTAGAATTTGATTTTAGCAATAAAAATAAACAAAACTTTAATTCAAAATAGATTTAAAAACATTATTAAAATTTCTTAAGCTAATTACCAAGTAATAATAATTTAATGAATAATTACCTTTCATTACTTTAAAATAAATTTTAAAAATCAAAAACTTTAATAAGAGATTTTAACTGAAAATATTGATTTGAATTTTCATGTCAATTAATTAAGTTACCACTATCTTACATTAAAAATAGAATTTTACTTTAAACTTTTAAATAATTTTTACAAGCAAAATGAAATTAATACTTGTTGCAATAACAATAGTTTACATTTTCTCAGTCTTCATGAATCTTATTTTGATTACATATTATACAGAATACACCTGATCAGCCATTACTTCCTTGCATTGCATTTTATTATTTTCAAAAGAACTCCATGTTTCAAAGTTGTTTTTGCAAATTTTGTTTTTTTATTTTCTTCTTCGCTGATGACAATGATAACCATAAAATACGAATAAAATTTATATTTCCATTGATAAAATTTTTAGTTGGAAATTCTAAAATATACAAATTAATAGTATATTTTGATAGATACAACTTTGTTTTCGTTTTATCGCGAGTGATTTTACTTAGTAACAATCAAATCAAAAATTGTCAGTAAAACTTTAATAAATAAAATACATATTGTCAGTGAAATTTTAATAAGTACAATACAAGTAATATTCTGTAGATTAATATTTTTGCTTTATATTGTATTAGCATTTAAATTAAAAAGCTTTGATTTTTATTTATGAAAACATTTATTCTTATTCATTGGTAAATTTTTTCATTTGATATTAATCGCACTTTTAATTCAGTACAATAAACTATTTTAAATAATATTTCTATAATATACATTGGATGTTTAAATCAACGAGAAAATTAATAATCATATTCACGGTGTTTCGAAAGTAAAAGAATTCAAAAACGCATTCATTATAATTTACCATTAAATTTATAATAAATTAAATTTTGGTAAAAAAAAGTATTTGAAATTAAAGAAAAAATTTCTAAACACATTTTTATATTATTAAACATTATCAATTAATTAGTAATTTCAATTATTATAAATATTACATGACTATGAACTCAATAGAATTCATTCATTCACACTTTCAAAAACAAAAGCTTATATCATGGCGAAAAATCACAAATATGAAGAATTGATTTAGTCCCTCAATTAACATAAGAAATAAAGACTTACCGTAATGTTTCTGCGCTCCTTCTTGTCCAGTTATAAATATATTTTAATTCAAATAGATCGCTTTTACAAAATGAAGCTTTAATTTCCTCCATTTTTAACAAAACTAAACCGAAATGTATAAAGCCACGTGATGTTTTAATCCAATCACAGAGCATCATAATTTGATTTATGCCATAAACACTTCAAAAAAGGGGTGAAAATTGCCTTGAATCAAGAAAGGAGTGCTTGAAAAAGAACTTCTCTACCCAGTTCAGTACAAAAGGATTCATTTTGAATAATTTTGGAGTTCAAATTATCCATCGCTCATCGAGTGGTGTAAAAACACTCGTATTTTTTAAGAGTGCAAGTATTATCATGTTTAGTATATCAAAAGATCTAAAACAATGTTTTATTTTTAAAATAGTTTAGTATTCATTTAGTTCAAAGTAAAATTCAGAAATGAAGGCTAAGTATTTGATGTAAAAACAAATACTCGTTTCATGTAATAGAATAGTTACTAAATTTACAATTTATTTGAAATAAATTTATTCAATGACAGAAAAATTTCTATCGTACATAAAATGTATTGTATCATTTGAACTGTGGTATGTATAGTATTCATGATCTTCTTCTAATATATTCCACGAAAAATAAACATTCTTTTCCAATTTTGTGTCCTTTATATTAATCATTCTATATGATAGTTAAATTCATGTTTTCAATAGTATCAAAATAAAAATTTGTTGTCTTTTTTGCATATATTTTGTTCATACTCAAGATTAAAGCATTTTACGCTTATAAATTCTAATTGATAGTTTTAATATTTTAGTATTTACAAAAATATTTTTCACATTTTTCTAATTTAATTCAATATTACTAAACGTAAGATAAAAATGAACATTGAAATGTTGGTAAGAAATGTTTTGCCAAAATTCAGTCAAAAAGTAATATTCTAAAGTACTCTTAAGAACGATCACTCAGCAGTACATTCTGAGTTCGAGATTATAACAATAATTACAAACAGAACAGTTCCATAATCCTAATACAGGTACGTGTATTTAGTTGTGTCGTCCGTCTTTGAATAAAATAATTATTACTTTTTGAAGGAAATAAAATAATTATTACTTTTTGAAGGAAATAAAATAATTTTTAGTCTGCGTCAATGAACATTAATTTAAAATATACTGGAATTAATTGGCCACGAGGATAAATAAAAATATCATGGATGCAGAACAATTTTCAGCTTTATGTAAGTTAATTACAACTAGTAATGATCGATTGAAGATCTTATTTTGAAACAAGAACGAAGTAAAGATACTCCAGATCATCAGAATAAAAAGAAAGGATAACATTTTTATCAAACTCCAAATGATCTCAACAGAAACATTTTTACATTTTAAACAAATATTTCAAAATTATTTACAAATCAAAAATGTTATCGACGATAAGGAGTTGTGTATTAAAATATTATACTGCATTGGATCAGAACATTATAATTTGTGGTGTTCTTTAATTGCACCTAAACTTCTTAATGATTTATTACATGATGAAACAATTTCTGTTCTTGAAAAACATTTATGTTCTAAGATTTATATTAGTATCAAACAATACAGATTCTTATCCCGATTTTTTTTATTATGTTGCTGCACTTCGAAAACTTACTTCAATTTATAATTTTAATTGTGAATGTGAAGAATCAGTTGCTAAATTACTTTTAAGATCATAGTTTATTAGAGGATTAATGATGACTTTATTCAAGAGAAACTTAATGATTTCGGATTTAACATTTCATGTAGGTGTAGAACAAGTTTTAGCATTAGAAGCTTCGAAAATAAATAACCGTGAAATATCGAAACATAATTTTTGTGGAAAATCAAATGAAGTTAATAAAAGTTTATGAGTGCGAAGTACTGTTAAAATAAATCACTCAAATGTTATGAAGTGAGATTTTTTAAAAAACGAAATCTCTTAACATTGATTTTCATTAACACTAAATTTTCTTAAACTTAATATTTATAATACATGCTTACGATGCGAGATTCAAATCACCTTTCTCGAGAATATCGTAATGACATAACAAAATTATGCACTTTGTAAACGAAAGAGACATGTTAAAAAATGTTGTTTATCAACATTGCTGAAAAAGGTTAGGGAAATTTAGTCAATTGAAAACGATGAATATGTTACAGATGTTAATGCAATCAATATTTTTCTTAATAGGGCAAACATTTTGATATTTTCGAATTTAGCACTGACTCTGAAAATATTCGTTTAATGTGCATATAGAAAAACTCGAAAACTTGAAATTGATTCCGGAGCAAGATCTTCACTTTAGTCTAAGGAAAATTTTGATTTATTGAATTTAACAAATGTTTTACAGCCTTCAGACGTAAAGCTTTGATCTTACAGCCATGGAATTTCTGAACCATTATATTTTGTCAAAGTTTTATATAATAATCTTCAAGTACCGAGGCTTTGTATATAGTATCAGATATATTTACACCAGTGTTAAGAAGAACATGGAGAGAATTTAACATTTAAAAATAAATTTATCTGGTATCGATAAGTGTAATCAAGCTGAGGAAATTCAAATAAATTCTGTCAATATTTCTTATCTCATTGATGACATTGTAATAAAATTTCCTAGTGTGTCTGAACAAAAAGTGGGAGAAATACATAATTTCTCTTGCTCTTTAAAACTTCGAGATGTGTTTTTAAAACTTAGAGCAGTACCCTTTGTTTTACAAAAAAACGTTAATGAATAACTCCAAATACTTAAACAATATCAGATAATTACATAAGTAGATTGTAGAGATAGGAGTTATCTTCTTGTTATTGTGTTTAATTATGTGTTGACTATAAAGTAGCTGTAAGCTTTCAGCTACAGGATGCGCATTTTCCAATCGCAAAGATAAATAAAATATTGAACATATTTAAAACTCTAAAAACTTCTTAGCACTCTAAACTTTATACAAAACATATTTACACGTAGTAGTTCATGACCAAAGTAAGGTAATTCAAACTATATCTGCACATCAAAATACTTTCCAATAAGTCATTTATCTTTTAGCATCAAATATACTCCTAGTGAATTCCACAGAATACTAGATCACATAATAAGGAGTCTTTAATGTGTATCTACATAATTGTATGATATTATAGTTCCTGCAGAAAATCTTTCAGAATGGCGTGGTCTTCTGATGGAATGCTTGAAATCTTTCAAAAATTCAATTTGCATGTAAATAGTTCAAAATGTCATTTCTCCAAATATAAAATTTCCTATTTAGGCTATGTAATCAAACAAAATGAAAAATTAAAATCTCCAAAAATAACAGAAGTCAATATTCATGCTACAGGACATAAAAAATCCAAGAATTGAACTCCTCCTTAGGAATGATTCTCCCAAATGTATTATCTCTGAGTTATCATTTACGACAACTTTTAAATAGAACTTGAAATTTGTTCTGGTCTCCTAACTATGAATCTGCCTTCATTAAATTAAAAAAAATTGATTCCTGTTGATAAGGTTTTGATGCCATACAATCCAAATTTAATCATTGCAGTTGAGTGTAACGGCAGTTTGACAGGAATCTTTGAAGTCTTATCCTACATAGTAAATAGTATTGAGAAACTGGTAGCTTTTACATCTAGAGATTCAAAACAACTTCTCGACATAATTACCGTAAATTAGATCGTGAAGCATTAGCTCTAAGATTTACAACTCAAAAGTGTCATAACTATATCGATTGTAGTTACTCACTTTTTGATATTTATAAATGCAAGATCAAAATAGCCGGAAGTTAAAATTGAACAAATTTCTCCATTACTTTTTTTATCGATAAGACCATTAAATGATGTTTTCAATGTGCATGGATTGCCTCAAGTCCTTGTATTTGACAACGCATCTATATTTACATAATTTACGGAGAGAGAAAGTTAATTAAAAATATAATCTCTAAACATATATATGTGATTAATTTGAATGTTAAAATTAAACATATTTCACACGAAATTATAAAATAAATCAAACTAACATATAATCAGTGAATAAGTAAAAATTAAAAATAAATATAAGTAGAAAAAATATTTCAAAATTTTTATAAGAGTCATTATAAATATTTAACTGATTTAAAATGCATTTCCATAGTAAGAATGGAAAATATTAAATTAGCTGAAATGTAAATATTCAAGTATGTTAAAAAAACGACAATGATAATTTCTACACAATATTAAATAACTTTTAAAGTATGTGATATTAAATTACCTTAAAAATTTAAATGTATTTTAAAGAAATAGCGTAAGTTGATTAAAAAGATAACGTAAATTTAAATTGAACGCTTTCAACTTAAATCACATGCTTCTTAATAAGTATGGTGTTCTTTTCGAAAAAATATAGGAAATTAAGGTACTGCTTTTCTGTACCGGAAAATTCTGTTCAATAACTCTTCTGAGAACCTAAAACTATTATATTTGATTATGTATTAATATTCAGTGCGATTTTTCTTACACAGTGTTTTACTGATATTTATATGAAAGTCGCTTTACCAAAAATATAGATTCCAAAATAAAGTGACACAAATGTTCATGTTTTTTAATGTTCTTTCAGTTAATAACAATAGAGTTCTATCACCAGTACTGCGATATATTTTAATAAAACATGCCAGGATTATGCATATTGTTTAAAAGTAAAATTAAGATAACTTATTATATATTCTTTTATTTAAGCATTTCTGAATGTCAGAGATTAAAATTATGAATTATATAACTTTGATGTTAATGTTGTACGTGTGCGTATATTAATAAGCACATTAAGATAAGTTCTTCCGAAAAGCTTATAAATTTATTGCATGTATCATTCAATCAATTTGATATTCAAATGAAACTAAACATTTTTTTATTTTAAAATGTTTTTATCATCCATTTTATTATAGATTTATATTATGAAAAAAATATGCATTTTTATAAAAACTTCCCTATAACCATAATTTTAATAAAATACCACATAAATCATTCTTAAAATAATCATAAGTTAAAATACTCATAAATTTCTTTATTTATTCCAATGTAAAATTTAGAGAAAAAATATAGCCGAATTATAATTATCTATATTTTAGAAGAAATGGATAAATTTTGGTGTAATTTACTCTCAAAATATAAACATAAAAATTTGCTTTGATTATATGAAATGATTTGAATAAAAGTATAACTAGCATTTTAACTAGCTCTATATTACAGCAATAAACATTCTTAAACTTTAATGAAATTATTTGTTATGAAAAGGCAGCAAAACAGGATTGCAATCTAAATTAGATATTTTGCAGAAAACTAATGGTTTGTAAAATAATATTAAGTACACGTTTCGCTAAAAACATTAAGCGTTTGGAAAGTTTGTAAAATTTAGGAATGAAAGATTTATCATACAACAAATAATTTTGACTGTATAAAATTTCTCTAAAAATTTGGAAAGAGCTATCAAAATACCTTTTATAACAGACAAAATTAATTATAAGTTATGTAAGTTTTTTTATTAAAATATTCTACTTTTCATTTTCCAACTAAGTATACATGTTAAATTAGTAAAATGTTCCTTATAAAGTCAATTTCTTCGCTGAAATCACCACTCAAACTTATTTCTTTGTATTTTAATGCAAAGAATGTTTTCCAGAATTTTGTAAGATTAATTCATTTTAAAAGATTTTATTTCAAATACATATGAATTAATTTTCTTAAAGGAATAAATCATTATTCATTTAGAGATTTAAGATACAAATATTGGAAAAAACATTTACATTAATATATATATATATATATATATATATATATATATATACTCATTGTATAATAATATATTAAAATTATTCACCTATGTTTAAACTAAAATTATTTATTAGCAAAAATAAAACTGATCATTAAAAAGTCTAGAAATTTTGGTTTGTCTTCATACATTTAAATAATTCACTATAGTAAAGTGAACCTCAAAGTTTGATAAGTTTCAAACTTCCTTGACAGTATTTACAAAAGCAAATAGTTTATAAAAATAATTCTATTATAAAAGAAAAATTATGATTTAGTATCGTGTTAATTGTTAAAGTCGAATCAATATAAGTCTTTAAAAATAATTATTTTATATAGATATAAAGATTTATTACAATTATACACTCATGTTCATAAATTAAGGATAATTCAGAATCATACAGAAATTGAACTCTAAAATAAAAGTTTCACATGTAGAATTATCACAAACATCTTGAAGAGTAATAATGAAATTAAGATAAATCACCAGATGGTGTCGATAGTACGTCACAATGACGAGAGTGTAAAAGAGGGGTATATAAGGAATGGTTGCAAAGAAGTAAAATTGTTCACAAGCGTTTTAAAAGCCTTTCAGCGCAATAAACGCATAGTTATGGCACAAAGGAAGCATTTGGATGACGTTTAACATGGTAGAATTATCATTCGTCAAGAATGTGGGTGAACACAGCTGGAAATATCCAAGGAACTTGGAATCGCCCAGAGTGTCATCTCCAGGCTTGGCAACGGTTCCAAGATGATGGTAATATGATCTGACGTTACAGCATAGGTTGCCCTCCAGTTACAATGCTGAATGAGGACAGATATTTGGCAATTATCGTCAAAAGAAACAGACGGAGCACATATTCAGACCTTTTTTTGTAAGCTCTCTTCAACTACCGGTACGACAGTTTAGAGGCAGATAATACAGACGCTTAGGGCACATTGGTCTATATGCTCGTAGGTCTGTCAGATGAGTTCCACTTACCGCAACTCACTGCCATCTGCGATTAGATTGGAATAAAGAGTATGCGTTGTGGACACCGTAACAATGGTCTTGTGTAATGTTCTCCGACGTGTCCAGGTTAAGCTTTCAGTCTGATTCTCACCGGAATTTCATATGGAGAGGGCCAGATACTCGTCGCCACCTAGAAAACAATTCAAAGACACCGTTAAAAGTGATGCAAGATTGATCGCTTGGGGAGTAATTATTCTGAGTTCCATAACTAACCTAAATGTTCAGAATGTAACCATGACAGGCCACATCTATCGGGATATCATTCTAGAAAGTTTGTTTCAACGCCACGATGTACGTTTGTTTCGAGCGCCATGGATGTTGAATTTTTTTTGCTGGGTGGTATTTCCCCTCCTAACCGTGCAAACATTTTAAACGAATTCCTTCAATTGAAGGATATCTCCTATATGAATAGAGGCCAGCATATTCACCGAACTTGAATCCAATAAAACATGCGTGGGACATACTTGGCCGATAAATTGCAGCCCGTCAACCCATTCCTACATGTCTACCGGAACTTCTGAGACCATTGCTCGATGAGTGGTATAATATTCCCCGAGATCAGATCGATAATTTGATACTCAACTTGCCTAGGCGTTGTACTGCCTGTATTGCATCGCCTGTGGGGCATACTTTCTATTAACCATCATATCAACCATGTTATAATGTTTTTTAAGTAGGTTTTTTTTTGAAATTTGCTCCAGGGTGTAAAAATCATGATTTTTAATTAATGATGTCATCTTTCAATCATATAGCATCTTTTTTGCTCTTTAGCTTTTGTTTAATAAATAGACTTTACAGATAAGTTACATTTGCTTTGCATCTGTCTCTTTCTTTGCCTGAACTTGCAGCATTATTTTATGAGAACAAATATATATATATATATATATATATATATATATATATATATATATATATTATATATTTATATATATATATATATATATATATATATATATATATATATATATATATATATATATATATTATATATTTATATATATATATATATATATATATATATATATATATATATATATATATATAATATCGATTACATGAATAAAATATTACTAAGCCATTCATTTATAAAAGTTAAAAATATTTAAAATTTTATAGAGACATCAAATATTTGCATTTAATATCAAAGTATGCATTCAATATTTTACAAATTAAAAATTTAATATCAATATAACTATTGGTTTTTAATTTTATTTGAGCATAAAGTAAATTTTACTAAAGTTGGGTATTTTAAATATATATTAAATTTTCAAAATCGAGAGGAAAGTCTCACGAAAATAGAGATTGAAAAAATAAGTATATTCAAAATACTTTATCGCTTTTTAAAGGTTACAAAAATGATTCATTTTTATCGATACGTTATCTGAAGTACTTCAAAAAATTATTTATCTGATTTCATAATATATCAAAATGTGTTAAAACTTCACACATTTGCTGAATACTCTTTACTCACATCTAGAGATATATTAAAAGTACCAAGGATAACCTCATTTTCATTCGTTTCAGCTTAAAAACGCAAAATGAGAAATTTTAAGTTACTTTCATTTATGAGTTAGATAAAGTGACTGTTGCCATTTTCCATTGTTTAAGATAATTTACAAACACTTCATTTATTCAATTAACTTCAAAATTTTATAGGTATTTATGATTTTTAAATTTCTGTTTTGAGACTGAAAAGTGAATTTTATTAAGTTATTTTATGTGCGTTTCTCTAAATTTCAATATAAATTTGAGATCACCTTCGCAAACACCAATGAGTATATTAATTTTCAAATGCAAAAAGAAATACAAGAGTAATTTTATAGAGAATTTTTTTAAAAAATAATCATATATTCTAAAATAAATTTACTTATTAAATAAAATAAAAAAATATAATTTTTAAATGATTACAATTTATCACAGTTTCATTTATGTGCTCTTATTTTTCCTTTTTTTAAGAAAAAGGGAAATTTAATTTTTTAATAAAATGGCTCGATGAAAGAATGTTCAGTTTTATTTTAACACGAATAGTTTTGTTAATATTAATATTATTTATGTGATTCTTTATATAGTGATTCTTTAATCTTACATAATTAATATTATCTTTTAATCAAGTAATTTTATAACTGATTTTATGGTATATATACATTTTATTCCTAAGTTTTTACTATTATTTAGATGAACATGATAAATTGTTTTGACTGATAAATTCTGTTATAATTGACAATAAACGTCATTCTAGTAAAGTTGTTGTTTTAAATATTTCCGTAAATTTTCATCAAAATTTTCCAAAGTAATCAAATATTTTAAAATTACCTTAGTTATTGTAGTTTTTTGATGTTTTTAAGCATGTTATTATTTTTATGGTTTAAAATACAACGAGTTTTTATATTGTGTACAATATGTGATGTATTTATTAACAAATCATTAACCAGTGTTTTAAATATATTTTGTGACTAATCTTCAATTTGAATCAAATATTAATACAATTATTTTAGCTCCTTGGAAAAAAAATCGATGGAGGTTTGTTCTTGACGTAAAGGGTGCCTGTAATTGCAGAGATTAGCAGATCATCATTGGCGGAACCAATTTCAACCAAAAGACCAGTTTACGGGGTATGGTGATCAGACTAAGAAGGGAAGGTTGGCAAAATATCTTTACGGCAAATCGCAGCTGACCGACAGCTGATCGTGTCCAAAGTTGTTACAACAAGGAACAGTGAGATGTTATCGGGATGCCTGTGTAACGAGAGAAACATCAGCACGGGTGCATTAACACGTCCGACGAGAGGTGGTGGTGAACCGGCAAAGTACATCTACCGAAATTCTGCAGCATATGTAAGATGACCCTGGATGCTCCCATAGCGAGCAGAACCATTTTCCATCGATTGGATGCTGCTGGACTGAACTTATGGTGTCCATTAAGAAGACGCCATTAATCCTACGCATAAATGTCAACGTTTGGAATGATGCCTGATGAAAGCGATGTGTATGAAGGAGTGAAACAGGATCATTTTCTCACATTAGTCAGGTTTCTGTTTCGTTAGCGATAGTCGATACGTACGAGTTTGACGTCGGCATGGAGACTGGTCCAATTTTGCAGCATTTGTGGAATAACTCACAGCTCGACAACAGGGCATTATGGTTTGCGTAACCATCGCGTACAATTCCATTATCAATCTAATTTTCATTCACGTAACTTGACAACTTAACGTTACGTGGATAATGTCCGAGGTCGGTAACGCTCTTGTGTCTTTAGGAATTGCCCAATGCTCTTTTTTTTGCAAGATAAACCAAGACCACATAATGCTTGCATCAGCATGCATGCAAGGTGTACCGTTGCTTCCCTGGCCACTGAACTCACCAGACCTTTCATCTATCGTACACGTTTGAAATATGATTGGACGCCATTTGTAGACACTGATACAGCTTCCTTCCGAAGATCCGCTTTGTTAAATGGTTGGACAGGAAATGGAGAGCCATTCCTCAATAAGATATTCGTACTGTCCTTGACTATTTGCCCAGACGTATTGCTTCATGTATCGCAGACCACGGTGGACCTACAACTTACCAACCCAACCCCGTTCTTGTTCCGCATTATGCATATTATTTCGAAATATAGATCACTTATTTTTCATTGCTGTCAATCTCTCTGCTTGCTACGTTTCATCACTTTCTGGCAAATTGTTCTTGGCTTTTTTATTTTCAATATTGGGCAGTGTATATTATATTTCACATTAATTCTAGGAGAATAAACCTGTGGTAGAATAATGATTGTGGAAGATGCATATTTGCTTGAGAAATTCTTTTTCTCAAATTGCCTGTTAGAACGAAGGCCAAATTTAAATTCAAACACAATATTATTATTCTAAAAGAATTAGAAGAACAAGAAGACAATTATCAGGTAGAAAGGAAAAGCTTTTATTGATTTCTTCAATATGAATATGCTTACGCTTACTTATGCATTTTATTTATTGAAGAATGAAACCAATTCAAAAATAGAAGATTTATAAGAAAATAAGGATTGCTTTTAAAGTAAACTTCTTACTGATCCCATTAAAACAACAGTAAGTCATTTTCTTAATTATCTTGCAAATAGCTGAATAATTAAATACATTTTAAATATACAAGTTTAATTATTGCTCTTATTAATTATTTGTAGTAAATAAAGCTTATTAGTTATTATTATTTAAAGCTAAACTCAAAGATATTTTTTCTAATCATATACAAAATGATTGTTTTAATTTCATTTTTGTGTGCTTCCCCTTTTTTAAAAATTATTATATTATTGCAATAATTTGCTTCAGATGTATGATATCCTGATATGGATAGTAAAAACCTTAAACTATTTAAGCTAAATTGAGAAAAATTGTATTTTCCTCCTAGCACATATTTGAACTGCGAACAAAATTATCTTAATGTAATTATTTTTAAACGCATTACCATATGAAAGTTGTAATTGGTTTAAATTTTTATAAATCTTTTGAATAGATTAATTGCATTTCTTATAAGAATTAAGTTAATTGTGTATTCTATTTTTCCTTTTCTGTGATAATTAATAAATTATAACTATATAAACATTGAAAAATCTAAACTTTATTCGGTTGAAGGAATAAACAATGTATTTCGCATACATATATTCTCTCTTTATTTTTCTAAAATTACATTGATTGAATACTCCAAAATACACAATAAATTAAATAAATGATGTGTAAAATCAGTTTTAGACTTTCATCATTTTCTACATATGCTTCAAATAGAATCATTTATTAAAATGCATAAAGCATAAATTTTTGCGCATTGTAACAAATTAATAATTCTTTTTATAAGTATTTGTATCAGAATATTAAAGTAATAGTTTATTTAATAGCATGCACTACTTTTCATCTTCATTTGAATTTTATGTGAACACTTTGAGAAAATATTTTCATAAATATATTGTAAAATCATTTATTTCTGAATCATATATTTAAAATATATTTTAAGTGATAATTGTGAAATCATTCAATCTGACTGGCTATAAATTGAAAACCACGTTAAAAAGATTAATTTTAAAATGATACTCGTGTTTGAAGTAGCAGAAATCCCTTTCAAACACTTTTAAATCGGTTTAAATGTTTCTAATTATTCTTCGCATTAAAATCGAACATTTCAATCAAATCATTTTATGTAGATATGGTTTAATAAAAGAGAACATCAAGGAAAATTGTGCCTTGTATAATAATAGATTTCAATGTATTTTTATAAATTTTGTGATTTTTAAAAACTTAATTTTTTAAATAATCTTTATTAACTTACATACTTCAGAATTTAGAGAAATACAAATATTAGTTCTTATAAAAAGCATGCTTTCATTCATTATTCACATTCGCGTATAACTTGTAAATTAAAGTTGATTTCGTAAATTAGATATTTGTCAAAAAGAAGAAACAAACTGCAAGAGTATTAATATAGTTTAATTTTTCATCACAAATTTTATAGTTCTCCCTAAATTTAATAACTTACATTCATTTTAAGCTACTTAAAAACAGTAAAAAGCATGCGATGTTTAAAGATTAAAATAAATTTTATTACTTCAATTTCTATCTAATATATACTTAATTAAATTCTCATAAGAATGTTTATTTTATTATTCCCTAATTAAACTAATTGTGCAAAGTGAATTAAAGTATAATGTGCCCTTTTACTTATTAGTTCTACTAAAATATCAGAGGAAATGGTTATTTATAATTTCCTTCCAATTAATCTCGACTTAAAAAATTTACTTAAAATTTTATGATCAGCTCAGAATTAATAAATATTTTATTATTCAATTTAATAATATTTTTAATTCATGTTATTCAATACATATGCTATAACTTCAACAATTAATAACAATGGAATAACCATAATTAAATTACCATTGGCAGTATTCTCTAGCATACTTATTTGACTGTGTAAAAAATCATGAAATAAAATTTAGTGATGTTTATAATACATTAAAACACAAATAGACATAATTATTGTATACGTCTGAAAACAATTAATTTGCTCAAAAACTTATGCACAAATCCTTGAGAATTTCTAAATTTTGAATCAAAAATGTAATTTGTTTCACGCAAGTAATAATCTTTCTTAGCTTGATGAAATTGTGTAAAGTAGTTAACAAGGATTACATTCTAATATTAAGATATGTGATATGAAAAATTGAAACGTAGTAAACTGTTTCACAATTATAATATTAGGTCATTATTCAACCACTTACAATAATGTATAAATTATTTATATTTATTTAATTACCGTAATTACCATTCAAAGAGCAAGAAAAAACGATTGTCAGCTTAACATGTAATTACTTTTCCTTTGAGAGAAACAAAGATTTATGTATTTCATTCATTAAGAAAACAATGATTTATCTTGGACCCTTTTGATCTTTAATTTTCTTCACTAATTTTAGTAACTACTTAACACTATAAATTTTGAAATAAATCATTCAAAAATTAACTGTTTATGATCACGAACAATTCAATTGAATAACTTTAAATTTTTCTCTCATTTTATTTTGTGTTTTCTTAAAATAATTAATGTATATATTCAGTTTTGAAATAACATAATTCAAGAGAACCTCGGATAATAATTAATTAATTTTATTAAATAATCCAATTTTAATTCACGCAATATATCAATCGGCAAAAACATCTCTAAATTAAAAAATATTTTCTCAAGTTATTAATTTACAGCATTATTATTAATCAATCATATAATATTTACAGGTATTAAAAATAAATTTAAAGAGCTTGCAAAGGTATTTCACAGCTAAATCGATATTTAATTTTTAAAAATATTAGATTACTTAATTTTATTTTTACATTTATAGCTAATTTAATAAATATTTATTTTCAAAAAGTATTTACGAATGTCCTACCTTGAGCAAATTATATAGGTAAATTGATAAAAAAAATGGGAGCTACTGGTATCGAAAAGTTTACTTATCTTTCTCTAATAACATATATAAAAAGTTAAAAATCTTAAATATTGAGTTTGAAAAATTACGAAATACAAATTAAAAATTACAATTTAAAAACAGTGTCTCCTGAATATTATTCGTGAAGAAAATTTAAATAATATTATTTCTTTTACAGACTCTTTTGCCCATATATGCTTAATTTATACATTTTTCACTCAGAATTAAATATCGTACGTATTTAGTTATTTTAAATATATTATTATATAAATAATTTTCTCCTTAAAAATGCAATACCTTCAAATTTTATTATAAAACTCTTTTTAAGAATATTTAGCACTTATTTTAACTTACTTAGACAAAAGCTAATATAAAGTAAATATTTGCAATTTATTTTTAAGTAATATTTTGCAGAAAAACAAAAATTAAATAAAGTCATATTAAATTCAATATGTATCTCACATTTTTTAAAATTATTTCTTTAGAAACTATTAGCATGGAAATAATTAGAATATTTTAAAACAAAAGTGAAAAATAATTGCTTTGTGAGTTGAAAATATTTAAAAAATGATATTTTAAATTTTACTGAACGTGAAAAACTTTTTTTTAAATAGCTGGAATGTTTTATTAATTTTCAGTTGGAATGGTGATAAATTTTGATTATAATAATATCTGAATGCATTATTTACAATCATTTAGTTCATTATATTGGATATATAAGAGGAAAGTTTCATAATTAAGGAAATCAGACATTTTTGCTTAAAATATGTATAAGTTAATGAAAAGGATAATTCTCTTTAACAGAAATACGAATTTATATTTTTGATTACAAGAAAAATGTGTAAAATGATTTAGATTTATGATGCAAGAACTCCACCTCATATTTTTTTCTGTAAACTATCAAACAAAATTAAGCTATTTTATTTAACCAAAATCGAGAAACATGAAAAAAAATTTCAAGAAACTTGAAATTCTTGAAAAATTTGAAAATTAATTTTCTATGAACAGAGCATTTTCCAAAGCCTCTTTAGACGAGTTTTTAAAGATACATAATAATTTCAATACGAAATCATTTTTAAATATTAATTTCTTTTCTAATAAAGAACCTTTAAGACAAAGGTTAAGATCATTTTATCTTTCACAAGATCAGTTAGCAATTAAACAGCTTAAACAAGATGTCCGAAGAGACCAACATTGCTTCTTTAACATAAGAAAATGAATTACAAATAGAAATTCAACACAGAGCAATTCATACATAATATTTATAATCAGAATTATTGCCAATCATTAAGAGATAGAGATTAACTCTAAAGATTCCTTTAATTTATTTTTAATTGGTTCATGTATGATGAACTTGCTAATTACATTTTTAGTAATAAAGATTAATTGACTGAGGGAATTTTAAAAAGGTAAGAAATTCTTGATTTTTTTTTCAATATATGTCATGAAATAAGATTTTGAATAATTTTGAAATAAAAGATTTAATTCTTTTAAGAATATTTAATTTTGATAAACAACTTGAATATCCTTTAAGAAATGATATTTCACAAACTTCATTTCTAGGGT